>OZ017783.1:2612246-2875939 GCA_963969325.1 Lycopodina hypogea | reverse complement strand
CTGTGCTGCGCTGCTGCTGGCTGGAGGTGTGGCGGCCATCATCTTCTGGCGGGCAAATCCTGTGTGGCGTGGTCCGCAGCCTGTGATTTCAATTGTGCTGCAGCTGCTGGGACGGGTCTGGCTTGACGCGCAGGAAACCGCGCTTGAATGGTAAGGCCATCTGCTTTTCTGGGTAAAATGGCAAATGCCCTTCCCCAGGCACGAGGTGGAGCTGCAGCACATGACAGATAGCTTGAAGACGATCCTCACCCGCTAGCACTCGAGGCTTCCAACATGAAAAATATTGTGTTTCTGCCTGGAACATTGTGCGACGCAAGGGTGTTTGCGCGCCAGATTGAGCATTTTGCGAAAGAGGGCTGGCGGATCAGGGTTCCTGCTGTGCGCATGCATGAAGATGGCCTGCCTGGCTTCGCCGCTGATCTGCTTGGCCGTCTTCCTGAGAGCTTTGCCATGGTGGGCAGTTCCCTGGGCGCGATTGTGGCGGGGGAAATTCTCCGTCAGGACGCAAAGCGATGCAGCCATGTTGCCTTGTTGGATGCAAATCCGCATGTTGACACCGAGCAGGCGCGAAAGAGGCGCGACGAGAATTTTCAGATCGCACTAGATGGCGGTTTTGCGCAATTCATGCAAGACAGGCTCATTCCAAGATATGGCCTATGCGGCCCAGAGGAAAAGAGCAATGCCATGCTTGTGCTTGACATGGCCTTGGACCATGGCATGCTGACCTGGCGTGGCCAGCTGGACCTGCTGCTGACCCGCTCGGGTGCGGTGGATATTTTTGCCAGCGTGGATGTGCCGATGCTAGTTGCCGGCGGCAGCTTGGACGAGGTGTGCCCGCCTGCGTTTCAGGAGGAGATTGCCCGGGCGCGAGGTGAGGTGCCTACGTTGTATAAGGGCTGTGGCCACCTGCCCATGCTTGATGATCCAGCGGCGGTTACCGCTTCGCTGGAAAACCTATTGAATTAACGCATCATCGAGGGAAGAAAATGGCAATCGAGCTAACTTCAGAGCAGGCCAATTCACGGCACATTCCAAAGGGGGATTTCAATCCTTGCGCCGAGGCGTTTATTGACCGGCGCAATCCAAACTCAGAAGGCAAGATGAACTACTCGTTCATCGGACCTGGCGTCACGGCCAGCGCGGCCCAGCAGGTAAACATCGCCGAGGCGCATGGCTTCAATGTTGGTGGAGTATCCTTGCCCCCCAATCGGCAGAACAACTTGCACCTGCATTTCACAGCCGAGGTGTTCGTCTCAGCCGCGGGGGCGTGGGAGTTTTTCTGGGGCAACGAGGGGGAGAGCAGCGCAAGCTTTGATCGTCGCGATGTGTTCACGATTCCCACCTGGATCTTCCGCGGCTTCTTCAATCGCGGCGGCGCTGATGGATTCATGTTCGCGGTCATTGGCGGCGACAAAAATGGCGGAATCATCTGGAACCCGAAGGTCCTGGCCGAAGCCAGGGATGCTGGGATGCGGCTGGACTCCGAAGGCCGTGTGATCGACGAGACCCGGGGCGAGAGCCTGGCAGAGGGCGCAAGCTACATCGAGCCGCTGTCCGATGGGCAGATGCGGCTGCTGCCTGAGTTCACTCCAGAGCAGATGGCCAGATTCATTGTGCGCTGGGATGAGCTGAGATGGCGCGACGACGGGCTTCCCCTGGGGGGCAGTCTTGCACCTGCGGTGGGCTTTGGCATGTCAGCAGCTCGCCATCAAGATCCGCCGCTTGCCCATCCGCACTCATTCAGCCTCGAGTGGCTGAAGCTTGGGGCTGGTGAGCGCACCGGCAAATGGACAACCGGCAAGCGCCAGGTGCTGATCGTCTTTGATGGCTCGCCCAAGATTGCGCTAAATGGCTCTGACAATGAGATTCCTGTGCAGCTTGAGCCCAGCTCGATCTATTCTGTACCCCCTGATGCGCTGCGCGGGCTGGTCAATGATGGGACAGAGGAGGCTGTGGCACTGCTTGTCAATGGTGGTGATGAGCGGCTTCTGCCCCTGTGGGAGCAGGCGGTGCTTGACGAGATGGCATCCAGGGGGCTGTGTCTTGACGCTGATGGCTTTCTGGCACCAGCGGCGGCTGTTGATGCGGCCTAGCCTTGACCATCAACTGGGATTGGGGGATTGGTTCAGGGCGAAGCTGTGGGGTAAGCATGTTGGGAATGTCGCAATTTTCATAGGCGCGAACCTCCAGAAAGCCAACCTTGGCTGCGATTAGAAAGCTGCTGGAAGTTGCACATCCAGAAGTTCAGGAACAATGTTCGCAGCCAGCGATTTCATGGAATTGGTCGCGTTCGATGTGATTATGGCCTGCGAATGCCTGGAGAAATGAGAAATGTCGTTGATGGAGCTCGACGAAGTTCAAACAGCCTCCTGGCATAGCTTTCGAGGAACATGGATGTCCAGCGGGCGGGTTGATGGTCGATGACTTGATCACGATTCTGCCTCGGGTGGTGAAAAAAAATGAGCCAAGAGCTTGGACTAAGTTGCTCAGCCGAGGGTGATGGTGCACCATGAGCAGCATGATGGAATGGCTTTCTGGGAGCCAGCCGCCAATTGAGCTCAGGCAAAATCGCCATGATGCTTAGAATCAGCCACCCATGCCAAAGAAGCAAGAAAACGCAGCTGCCGGTCCAATCGGCATAACCGAACTTGCTCTGCGCGACGGTCACCAGTCCTTGCTGGCCACCCGCATGCGCATCGACGACATGCTTCCGATTTGCGAAAAGCTTGACAATGTAGGCTACTGGTCAATTGAGGCTTGGGGTGGTGCTACCTTTGATGCCTGTGTGCGCTTCTTGCGCGAGGATCCTTGGGAGCGCCTGCGCAAGTTGCGCCAGACCATGCCCAAAACCCGGCTGCAGATGCTCCTTCGGGGCCAGAATCTGCTAGGGTACCGCCACTACGCGGACGATGTGGTCCAAGCCTTTGTGGGCAAGGCCGCTGAGAACGGCATTGACGTGTTCCGCATTTTCGATGCGCTCAACGACTTTCGCAACATGGAGGAGTGCATCAAGGCAGTGAAGGCCGCCGGCAAGCACTCGCAGGGGGCGATCAGCTACACCACAAGCCCAGTGCATACGCTGGAGGGGTTTGTGTCCCTAGCCGAGCAGTTCAAGGAGGCAGGCTGCGACAGCATCGCGATCAAGGACATGGCGGGGATCATGACCCCAGGCGTCTGCTTTGACCTGGTAAGTGCGCTAAAGCGAGACGTAGGCCTGCCAGTGTCGGTTCACAGCCACTACACCTCAGGCCTTGCTGGGATGTGCATGCTTCGCGCTGCCGAGGCTGGCGCCGATGTCATTGACACAGCGATCTCGCCGCTCGCGGAGGGGGCCTCGCATCCAGCGACTGAGACAATGTGCGCAGCGCTCCGGGGTGATGCCCGCGACCCAGGTCTGGATTCCGGGAAGCTCGAGAGCATTGCTGACTACTTCAGGGTTGTGCGGCGCAAGTACTGGCAGTTTGAGAGCGACTTCACCCGGGTTGACTCCAGGGTGCTAAAGCACCACGTCCCAGGCGGGATGATCTCAAACCTGTCCAACCAGCTCAAGGAGCAGGGCGCTTTGGACAAGATCGACCAGGTGCTGGAGGAGATCCCCAAGGTGAGGGAGGATCTGGGCTTTCCGCCGCTGGTCACCCCTACTTCGCAGATTGTCGGCACCCAGGCCGTGCTGAATGTTGTGGGTGGCGGAAGGCGCTACAAGACGGTTTCCAACGAGGTCAAGAATCTGCTGCGCGGTCTTTACGGTGCATGTCCAGGCCCAATCAACGAGAAGGTGCGCAAGGCGGCCATCGGTGATGAGGAGGTCTACACAGGCAGGCCTGCACACCAAAGTTCGACCTGATTGGTCTTTTGACTAACTTTAAGTAGCCAAAACAACTTCCTGTTGGTGTGGTTATGACAGAGCCACACATATTACCACACTTACTTGCTATTAATAATACTCACCTGATTACTTGGAGACCACATGCCAAATTTAAGCCTTTTGTATACAATGGTTTGACTGTGATGCCTAGGCACATACATATGAACTAAAACAATAGATTTCTGTGTGTGTGTATGTGTGCATTTTTTGTCATTTACTATTATACTTTCTTATAATCTTTAGTTGCTTATCTTATTTCTTCAGATCAATCCGATTTTGAAATCATAGATAACAGCATTATCAAATTTCTACTCTCTACAAATTTACCAAATGACCGCAGAAAATGTGTAGATATTACTATTATTGATGATGACATACTGGAAGATGTCGAGTCGTTTACTCTGTCCTTGATATCCGAATCAACAACAGACACTATTTCTACTAATATCACTGAGATTCTAATTGTTGATGATGATGGTACATACACACTATTATTCTAATATTATATATTATAAAATATCGGTCTAGTTTATTTGTAAGATTATTCCTTAATTTTTAGTAATGAATGGAAAGTACCTTTTTAGTTCAAAAACCATATAACACCAAATAGCATACAACTACCACACATGTATTTACAACCTCACACACACATATGTTACGCACACACACATGCACACACACACACACGCACACACACGCATGCACACACCCTTGAACCATGAAAGGATGTCATTAATTAGTATGATACCTTTCTGCTGCGCAGTAGCAGACTGAATTAAAGTTTAGTCTATACTATTACTGTCCCTCCTTTTTAATGCCTTGCTATATCCTGCTTTCTCATTACTCTCCCTTCTTTGTAATGAGTCGTCTGACACTTATGCCTTGCTATATCATTCTTTCTCAGAAACAATCTGTGGCATGTGTTGCACCCAAATGGTAAAGTCTAAATCTGGTTTCATGCCTGCCAATGGTTGATGCTGCCTTTCTCCACTTCTTGTCCTCTAATCTCTCCCTGGTGCACATTTTTAAACCTTGTCTACATTGTGCTCTCCGTGGACCTCACTCCTCTTCAGATCTATACTATCTGACCTCATCAATCTTAAACCTCTTAAGATCTTTTCCTACTCTGTTCCTTAACGTTAGCTTACATCCATGCATGTATCTGCAATGGGTAACCAGCCAAACAAGAGCTTCTTGGTAATACGATCGTTCTGCATTCTAGTAACATGACCCAACCATCTCAGTTTCCTTGCTATAGCTACATCTTCAAGAGCTTCATTGATACCAAATTTGCCTCACCTGGGCACTGCTGATATAATATATCAGCCTGTTCTCAGACGTTCTGATGTTCATGATGTGCCAAAGACATCTGTTGTTGAATGCCTTAACCTTCAGTGCACACACACACACACACACACACACACACACACACACACACACACACACACACACACACACACACACACACACACACACACATGCACGCACACACAGACACACACACACACTCAAACAAACAAACACAAACAAGCAAACAAATGGACTGGTTCAGCTATTTAATAGTCAACTGATAGCACACAACATTTTTGATGCCCAAAGAGGAAGCAATTCTCAATGTCTCGAATAATTATTTTATAATATTACATTTCTGTAGTGGTTGCAATTGGTTTCACCAATTCTTCCTATACTGTTCGAGAGGGTGATGACACAGCAACCATAGTAGTTGAAGTTCTCTCTGGCTCTATTCAGGATGATATCCCCCTTTTGATCTCCTTTACAGATGTATCAGCTTTAGGTGAGCTTATTGTTGTTATATAAGCATTTATATTTCATTTGTAAGATGTTACCCTAAAATGAAACAGGTTTATTTATCCACATTATCTATAAGAGGCTAAATTCCCACAAATTCTTTTTTCACTGTAAGTTTCCACATTTTTGTAATGCAAGTTTGTGCCTTCACTGAATGCTCTATATTTTGGTTTGATCTTTAGTTTTGTTTAGTTTTGTCGTGTTTTTTTTTTGCCTGTGGCACAAAGGTCTAGTAACATTTGGAATGGAATGGTGGGGCTGGTGATATCCATGAGTTGGGTACAGAAAATGGATTTTTATCTGTGATTTGAACATACTGCTTTTACTTAGTTTAATCATTTGATGGTCCACATGTGCACAACACCGACTCCAAACTCTATTTCATCTAGTGTCTAAAAAAAGCTATTACAATACCATGGGTAAATAACAAAATGAATACTTTCTTTAGCACTTCACTGCATTGCAAAGAAACCCCCTGACAAATAGTGTGGAAAGAAAATAGTTGACACCATCATCATGTTTAATAGAAGTACAAATAATCAAGTTATAAAGTCTGGAAGCAGTGATTTAGGGATGTAGAATCAGGCACATAATATTTGAGTATTTATGCCTAGTTTCAATATTTCTTGGGTAGGTTTTTTCTTGTTTCCTTTCATTTTGGGGAAACCTTAAATCTTTTCTTCTTTTTTTTCAATTCATTTATAAATGTTTTTATTACTATTATGTAATATATTTAGTGCCATGATCGATAAAATGTCCCAACTCACTAATATAGAAAGACTTACATCTATATATATATATATATATATACATACATATATATCTATCTATATCTGATCAACCCGACTCTATATTATTATATACAGTATTTGTTTACCATTTATTTAAGAAACAGGTTTTGATATGTTTTATTCCAATGTTTTCCTTTTTCTCAGAGGGCTATGACTATTGGAATGACCTTTTTTTGGAAGAGATACTTATTCTAAATGCTGACACTCCCTCAGTGAGTTTCATTGTCTCACTTGTGGATGATTCAGATTACGAACTTAGCGAAAGTTTTTCTGTGAGTCTTAATTTTTCATGGACTGAGATGGAACGAGTCACCTTGGATCCTATTTCAGCAGTCATCACAATCCTTGATGATGATGGTATGTCAGATGAGAATGGAGTCATATTTATTTGTAACATGCTAAAATATTTGTCGCCCACTAATCATTGCATGAGAAGAGCATAAATAACTACTAAGGGTAAAACCTTCTCTTTCACTAAACCTTTGAGCTTGTCCATGAGCATTTGCTCATACTTTTATCATCACCATAAGTAAGAAGGCCTCGATTGCTATGACTTACATATTCTATGGAAATTTTCTAATCCTGTCCATATTTATTTCATTGTACCTGTAATTAGCGATGCAGATATTTAATTTTGTTGTGGTATAGAGCAACAATTGTGTCAAGTGATTTTAGCTACAGTTCAGAATATTTGGAAATATCTGAGATATTTCTCTTTAATAGCCATCTGTGTTGATTAATTCAGTATTGAAAACTAAAAATTAACATTTTTAGACTGCTTAATAGTAGAAAAACATTTTATTTTATTTCGTAGAAATTGGTCAACCAATTCTAGTGAAAGATATTAAAGTGTAAATTTGTGTGAGAAATAAAAATATGCTGTGTATTACCATAATAGTATGATATCTTATGGGTGGATGCAATGCTATCTGAATTATGTATTAGTATGGAATTATTGTAGAGGCTACATTTTTAACGTATTCTTGTAGTTTGAAATAAAATATTTTAAAAATATATATAATTCCCGGATTTTCACCTAGGAATGACTGTTATATCTGTATGGAGTTGTTTGTTTTATAAACCTTTTGATTTGCATTATCATCCACGCATCAATATATATTTACTTGATACCTCAAACTATTATTTAGTCGGGTGTTGATCTGGTAATTTTTGCTGCACTTTGAAATACCAAAATTGGAATACTGCAGTGATTTCACAATATCTTAGTGGACATTTTCAAATAGCTTCAATTTTTAATACTATATGTATAGATAGATATAGATATAGATATTTGAGAGTGCACTAGTACTCTCTATTTAAGCTTTGCCTGACCATTACTATTGGCATAATACAAAACTAAGTCATACTTAGCCATGTTACTACTAGATAATAACAATCCAAAATTTTCATATGCTATGTTCAGTAGCCTCTTAGAATGGTCTATGTTAAATTTCTAATTCAAAGAGCTCCCCCTCCTCCAGGAAGGGATAGAATAAAAACAACAACAAAAAAAACTTCAATTTCTCCTAATTCTCCATCAATATCTTCCTTATGAGCCACGCTAAAGACAATTTGGAAAGATTAGTTCTTGCGCTAGTACCATTATCTGATGGAATTTTAACTGGCTGTCCATGACCCATCACTTTTTTTTACTAGCTTACACAAATATGAAGGTAGTAGCAGCATATACCTGGCGTTGCTTGAGATATAATGACATGCCCACAAGAAAGGTGTGGCCTAGTGTCACCAATTCATTTCCCTATCAGATTCAAGTCATGTTTATATGCTTCCAAGGTCCATGAATTTGATTGTCTACAAGTATCCTAATAAATTTCATCATATTTCTTTTTTTTGTTGCTAAAAACTATCCACTGTGTAGGATGTGGTATAGTGGTTTCATAGGAAAGTGGTTTTGCCAAAGCATATGTCCAAGAGTCTTCAAGTACGACTCTGGTACTTTTAACCTTGTGAATACACATGTAGAGATTTGAATAGGTTAACCACTATGAGTAGAAAGAATCCAATCAAATGTAATTAACTTCTTCATTCACGGATGATTTATTGAATAATTCATGCCTCAAGACCAGTGTTACCAGATAGATTCAACTCAAACCCACTATTTTATATCACTAATTAATTTCAGCTTCCGAAAGAAAAAAAAAAGACACAAATTGTATTTCACGGTCAAACCACATATTACAAAATTATATTGAGATATATTACAGCTTTTTCTTCAGATTACAGCTTTAATATTTGCCTTATGCTCCACTTACACTCTGCATTCAAAATAGGAAGACAGAACATTTTCAGCACACCCAGACTGAACAGTTGGAATGGATTCAAACTAGGAATACAGAACATTTCTTGAGAGAAGAACCTCTCTATTTTTGTATTTAAATTAGAAAGACGAAATATTTTAGGCACACCCATGCTGAACAGTTAGAATAAAATTTCCCCAGTGGATCAATATATGAATGGATATACAACAAGAATTCTGAGATGGGTGTGACCATATAGATATGCTTATTACGTTCCCCTGGTGACACTGATTCTAAATATATATGGGTTTGTGGGTCTATCTTCAACCGTTCAAGCATGAATCAATGATACACAGACAGACAGACGGACAGACTATTCATACTTCATAGTACAGATGGGAGGAAAAGATTTATGGTTTCCCTAAAAATAACAGAAACAAAAAAAAAAAACCTACCCAAGAAATATTGAGGCAAGGCATGGACACACGATTATTATGATATGTGCATAATTCTATATTCCTAAATCACTGACTTTGAACTCTATTTCAACCATATAATGTCCAAAAAAAATGCTTTTATTATATTATCATGAGTAAAATAACAGAATGAATATTTTTTTTATAATATTGCAAGAACCCCCAACCCCCTCCTCATCTAGATAATTAGTAGGTTCTTCCAGTAATAATAGCCTATCTGCATTAAATAATAAATAGTAAACAATAGGATACATAAATAATATTGAAGGAAAATATGTGAATCCATCATCATGCATAATATGAGTAAAAAAATATAAAGTTGTAAGTCTGAACGCAGTAATTTAAGGATGTCAAATCAGCCACATAATAATTGAGTGTTTATGCTTTGTTTCAATATTTCTTGGGTAGGTCTTTTTTTCTTTCTGTAACCTTTGGGAAATCCAAAAATCTTTTTTCTCATTTAATTATAAAATGATTTTATTACTGGTATATATATATATATAATATGTGTGTATATATATATGTATATATATAATATGTATATATATAATACATATATATATACATTTAATTTTATTAACTTTCTTTCCTTTTTTTATGTAGATCTGGAATTTGAATTTGTGCCCAGTGTATACACATATTCTGAAAGTGATGGGCAAGGAAGTGTGACTGTCAGTCTGAATAATGAGACACAGATGTCACAGGATTTGACACTCATTGTATTTGTTGCTACCACAGATTCTGGTGCTACAGGTAGCATACTTGTGCCATAGCTTAGACTTACTCACAGATGTCTGACATTCTTATTTATCCTCTGTTGTTGCTACAGTTGATGAGGACTACATATCTGTGGACTCTGTTGAACTGATGTTCTCTTCTGACAACACTTCACAGACATTTGATGTTGATATCTTAGACGATGATCTGACAGAGCTGCCTGAATCTTTCCAAGTTATTTTGCAAGATGTTATTGTGACTTCATATGAATTTGATATGGAACTCTCTGAAGAAGATTATAACAGAATCACATTTTTCGGTGATGCTACTGTAAATATTGAAGACAATGACAGTAAGTAATTTAAACTGTACATTTTTTGACTCCTGAAAATCGTCATCATGTTTATTTTACTGTTCAAAATCTTACCAACAAATAATTAATTTTATTAATGTGCATAACTGTTATTGTTATTTTGGTTAGATGCAACAATTGGTTTCAACTCTCTGGAATTCAGTGCATTTGAGGATGCTGGAACACTTGAGTTTAGTTTTTCTGTATTGGAAGGAGAGCTTGGATTTCCTGTGTTGGTCACTTTCTTCACTTCTGATGGAAGTGCAACTGAAGGTATGCCAAATTATTTAGTTAGTATTAATACCTTCAAGTGTGTAAGTACTCGGAAGTATCTACATGGAGATAAGAATATTTGTAATATGCCAGCGAATTCCCCGAAGTAGCTCCTTGACTGTAACATTGTATGAGTATGTTACATTGTCTGCTAGAGTTATGTCCTACTTGGATGCAAGTTTGACTTGTTTAAAATAAATTATAATCATGTGATATTTTATTAACTATTTTAAAGAGATAAACAGATTACCATGCTTCATGCAGTATTTGCTACTTATTTATTGCTATTACTGCTTCGATATTTACTGTAACTTTGTATTTTGTGTTATTTACCCTTCCTCCAGCTAATTTTGATTATGTGGATATATCCAGTGAACATTCACTTATTGGAACTGAGTCAGGCATTGCTCCTGTCAATATTAGTGATGATGATTTCTTAGAAGGAAATGAAAGTTTTTCTGTGATTTTAACGTTCTCCTTTGAGCTTTCTGCTGCAGTTAATTTGAACCCCCACGTAGCAACTGGAAATATTATCGACAATGATGGTAAATATAGAATATGCTATTTAACGTGATTACTATGAGCGACAAAAAATGTTATACCTACGCTATTACCATTATGATGATCTCATTTCTGCGACTCACAAATGTTTGATAATTATATTGGCTACTTTAATATTTCATGATGTGAATTTTTTTTTGTCCAGATCAATCATGTTATATATCACAAGAATGGTATTGAAAGGACTAACAGTTTGGCACTATTTGTAGGTCAGAGATCTCATGTAGATCACAGTTTAGTAGGTCAAATTTTGATATTAAACAACCAAGGTATGTGACCTATGAAATCAATGGACTTTACAAGAAAAATTATTTAGTTATATATTCTACTTCAAAAAACATTTTGGAAATTAGGTGTAGTGCTATGAACTGAAAAACAAGCATGGTTAAAATTATAATACATGAAAATATAGTCATTTAGCATATCCAAACTATTCATTCAAAAAAAAAAAAATTATTTTACTCTAATTCAGGATTACCTAATACATTTTTTGTCCAGTTTTTCATTTAAAGAAATAAATATATTTAATGTATATGCAATATATACTATGGCATAAAAATGGTGGAAAAAAATCTTGTTATGCACAAGCATAAAAAGAGAGATAGACAGACAAAAAAAAATAGAACAAATCAAATTAATTAAGTATTTACTATTCATACCCAAATTTCATCCAAATTGGTCCAACAGTTTCCATAATCCATATATATATATATATATATATATATATATATATATATACACACACACACACACACACAGTATTAGATTATTTGATTTGATGATTTGCAAATAGTGATTTGAAATCACTTTTGAGTGATTTGATTTGAAATTGTTTTCATATGAGTGATTTGATTTGTGATTTCAATTTTGAAAAAATTTTGAAGATATTAAATCTAATTTAATTCCTAATGAAGTGGAAGGAACTTAGCATAGCCTTTATCTGAAGAATTTTCTGTCTATTTCTGCTAATCACGGTTTCATTAATCCATCGTGTAAATCTGACTTTATTAATCTATTTAGTAATAGTAAGATGATGTATGACCAGATTAATTTGTTCTCTAATTGTATTTTGTTGTAATTTATTGATATTGATAGGTCTGTTCATACTGTTCATGATGTTGTTAAGAGAATAATCATCCATAAAAATAGCTGAGTGGAGTATATATTTGAATTAGTTTAATGAGTCATTTCTCATTGTCCTCCCTGAGCTCTACTTTCTTCTTGGTAGTTGTTTGCTTCACTGTAAATATAATAATTATTTTAACTGCATTGAACTATTGAACATTCTGGACAGGCTTTCTTTGAAATAAAAATGGTAAGTAGGGATGATGTGTCAGAAAAAAGTGCAGAAACAAGAATTTTATGACAGTGTGTTACAAAATTCCCTATTTCACTGATTCCTGTGAACTTAGAATTCTACACGATAGTGTGACAGTCTGTGGTGCGAAATTCCTGTGAACTTAGAATAATTATTCTACATAAGCTGGCTACAAGCTAATTGAAGAGGTGGCAATTTTTTTGCATCACATCTTACACATGTGAGAATGTGGAATCGGTGAAGTAGGGAATTTTGTAACACACTGTCACAGAATTCTCATTTCTGCACTTTTTGCTGACACATCATCCCTACTTACCATTTTTATTTAAAGAAATTTTTTTTTTATTTTCACTTGTTACCATTAGAGTTTGCACACTGTCAGATAGATGTGTTGGATTGGCATATTGCATACATCTGATTGGCATCCACAAGTACGCACTCTACCTGCACCTCTCCAGAAGGAGTGCATTCGCCCAGTATATTACTCAATTATTCTTAATTATTTATCAGGAAGTAACAGTTAGCTAGCTATAACAATTCTATGTCTAGCTGTAAAATTGGTAGTGTTAAAATGGCAGTTTCAACTTAACACTGCAGCTATTAATCTGGGATATAGTTAGTTAGTTTCTTAGCATGGCGAAGCAAATGAATAGTCGTGGACCTAGTCCAAAGAGATAATAATCTATTAGCAAAACTATTGCATGATTTGCTGTAGCCAGCTAGGCTCTAGCCCTGGAAATTAAGGGAAAAATATTATAAGAAGAAAGATGGAGAACATTTGATGATTTCGACGAGTCTACGCTCACTAATTTAGCTATTGATTTGGAGGACAGAAATTATCTTGGTAGTTTGTGTTGCAGCTTATATGGACTCTAGGTGAGTTTTGTTGCCAAGGTTTGAGCCCTAGCAGAGAAAGTGAAGCTTTCATGTTGTATTAGTCAATAAGGCCACCATTTTTTTTTTTTTTTTTTGGTGATCATCCCTACTTAGAGAATACAACAGTACTCTCTGATATCTCTCAGTATATTTGTACCATCCTTGTGGCCAAACCTGTGGGTGGATTCTCTGAAACTTGTCATGCTAATAGGTTTTGAACCAACTTAAAACATGGGCTAAAAATAGCCGAAAAATGGTTGCCATAGTAATGAGAGGAAAAAAGTCAAAAATGATATTTTGGCCAAAAATGATATTTTGTGACACAAAAAATCTTGGAGCTACAGATCTGAATCTCGGTATGCATATGTGACTTAACTCTGAGAGTAGCATGGACTGGGTCCCACCTAGCCATACCTCTTCCTTTCCCTGTGTAAGTTTAAAAATGCCAAAAATGGTATTTCAGAAAAAACACTAGAACCAAGGCAGTTAGAACCAAGAATCTATATATATTTGGAATCAATATAATATGGGGAATTTTCAAGTACGTTTTTGTGACCACACCCACTACTGTTTTAAGTCAGACCCAAAAAAGGCCAACAATGGTACTTTGAACAGATAAATTCTTGGAGCAACAAACTTAAAACATGGTATGCACACACAACTTGACTTTCGGAGTAAAATGGGCAGAATTCCTCCCGGTTTCACTTCTTCCCATTGGTGTGTAAAGCAAAAAAGAGCCACAAAAAAATTCTGAATAGTGCTTGGACCAAAAGAGTTTGATCTACAAACACACTTTAATATATATCTTTTTTGGTTTGTAAGTGTGTCTAGGTATTACGGTTAAACACTTAAACTAAGAAGGCCGAAATTCAGCATACTTTCTCCAAAAACCAGGGTGAGCATTATTAAACACATGTGGGCATGGTAATGGGTGTGATTCAGTCAAACCACACCCACAGGAAGTTATTTTTGCTGAAAAAAGATAATCAATTATCAATCTGGCAAAAAATTTTGGAGTGTGGTCTTCAAGTACCAGAAAAAGCATTATTAACTAGATATGGGTGTGGTCTGGCCTTAGCCACACCTATTGTAAGTACTTTGGCTATTAAAAGCTAATCAAATGACTAAACATACTAAAATTTGGAATTAGGTTTCCAAGCAACAGAAAACCACAAACATTGCCACACATACATGCAGTTAAAAATGCTTACCTGATTACTTGGACTCCATATGCCCAATTTCAGCCTGATTAGTTCATAAATAAGTTGGCAGGCATAATGTTGTCCTATGGGTGCAACAATGGCCAAACCACACCCATTGACACACACAGTTGTAATTAGTAATGCTCACCCAATATTTCATGTTGACATTAAAAGCAGCATCTGTAAGACAAGTTTTATCTTATAATATTGGTCTTAAAAAAAAGTTTGTGTTGTTAAAGAAATTTAGTGTTTCAGTTTACTAATTATGATATAAAAGACTTTTTCCATTTTTTATTGATTTTTTTTTTGAAAATTTTTCTTGTAGTTGAACACAGAAACAGCTTCATCCAAAACTGTAGTGTTTTATTTTGCAAATATTTTTTTCTTCTTTAAGTTGCTCTTCTATAAATATAGCTCTGAACCTTATTTTCTACTTGAACCTGGAGATATAATAGCTCTTTAAGGTCCAATATCTCTGTTAATGCCTTGTGAGTCTCTATAACAGAGCTAGAACATGCTACAGCTTTGCCATTCATTTTCATACATATTTAAAAGTCTGCAGATGAAACTTTACAGGCCAAAAAAAACTGGCTCACCTACCACGTAAATACGAAGTAACTAATATGGTATTTAGCATAGTATCAACTTACTTGAATTGAATAAAAAACAGTGACCTCTAGCTACAACTCTGTCAGTAGTATGTGCTTGCATGGTGCTTCCAAATATATTTTAGGTATAGTGTTATTTATAGCTGACTTTTTCACCAATGTTTTGTTGATTATTTCGAAATGTATTTTCACTCATAATTTAAATTTATCTACCATAATTTGCTATGTGATGTGGACACAACTTTAGTCATTTTATATTCTTTGGTATGTTGACTTCTTACTGGTACCAAACGATAGATAATTATTCTATATAAATATTAATACTCTGCTGAACTCTGTATTGTAGTATTAAATTTATGTATAAATTATTGACTGTAGCGATTACAATTGGTATGGATGAGGTCAGAGTACGTGTGGATGAAGGGATGGAGATAATTGAAATATGTGCCAGTGTAATTGAAGGAGATCAACAAAGAGATGTATTGATAGCTGTGGCCTTCCAAGACAGAGGAGCAACTGGTTAGTATATGTAGGATCCATTTAATTATTTTCTCTTTATATTGCAAAATATTTAGCATAGGGATTGAACAACATCTGCTTTAGTCCAATCCTATCAGTATATTTATTTTTGAGTGACTGTCAGCCTGAACTAAGCAAGTATAAGTATTAGGAATATTAATAATAATTAAGTAGTTGAGCAGCTTTTCTGTACACCAATAACAATAACAAAGGAGAGCTGCATACCCAATTCCTCCAACACCCACCTCCCCCCTCCCCCACAGTATCTTTTATATCTCCCTGCTTGACTGTTTTGATGAGTAATTGTCTTTGTCTGAAGGTCTCCTTTGAAAATCAGGAGCTTTCTTCAGGTAATTTTCTAGAATGTAGTACCCCTGAAGAAAAGGACAAAATTTCACCAGTTTTAAAAGTCTTTTTGACTAGTGGAGGCTGAAATCTGACTCCAAATAAATTGCAAAAGAATACAGTGCTCTCTGCAGTGGTCTACTCACTTCATAACTTTCCCTTCTTTTTTGTTGCACAGAGCTGCCACACAGCTGCCAAAGTATGACAGGATCTTCCAAAAAAAAATTTTTTTAATTATTCAATTGAAAAAAAAAAAAAAAAAAAAAAAAAATTCAATATATATTTGTCTAGTTTGATCACTGGAAGCTGCAAAGTACTCCTGAAATATTTCTACTTCAGTGCAGATGAATACAGGTGTTCCTCTGCTGAGCTGGGATAGTTACCTTATACTTTTGCCACTTCTCTTCTACACCCAGAGTGCCCCATAGCTTCCTCTAGACCTGGTACAAAACATGCCATATAGATTCCTTATCAATGCCACCTTTTCAATGCAGTTGCTCCAATACACCTGAATTAACATATTGAGTGGTTTATCCTACTATAGTCAGAATAAATCTTATTAAAATTAACTCAGGAAGCACCCCTAAAGTGGGGAGGGGAAATTGCTTTAAATGTTTAAAGGGAGGAAAAAAGATTGAAGGAAAAGAATGCAGAACCACCAGGAATCAAATCTTGGGACTTTAAGCTTAAAAGTCCCAAGCTTTTATGCCCTATCATCTGGAAGAAGGTGCCTGACAAATAAACAAACAAACAAACAAATTGAGAATTATAGATAGTAAGATGAATATCTTTAGTGTATGATTTATGTTTAAATTCAGCAACAGGTTAATAAATTGTGTAAATTGTGTTAAGAGTTATTATCATCTTTAAAGGATATGCAAAATCATGTGGTTGGTTATTCAGGAGTTGTTTTTTATTGATACAACTGTGCTTGGGAGATAATTTTTCACCCTATTTAATGCTCAAAATGACCTCAGGTGAGGCTCAAATGATCTGGCAGCATGGCCATGGATGGATTTTTTTGGTTTGTTTTTTTCAAATTCATTTTTCATGCACAATATTAGCACATATTTCTTTATAGTAATCAGGAATCAGAACTAAAATAGCCAAGTTTTTGCTATATATGAACAATGGGTTTACTTAAGCTTGTCCAACACAAAAATAAGAATGATAAAAGCTGCTTTTTCAAGCTGAGTAGTCACAGAAAGTCTCTGAACAGCCATTACTTGTCTTGTGTGTCAAACTCTCTTTGTTGGTTTCCATTTTTACTCAACTATCCTAAATGTTGTCTGCAGGTGATACAGACTTTATAGGGGGACATGTCATGATCACCTTCACCCCTGAGATTTTAAAAACATGCTTCAATGTAAGCATTGTGGATGATAATGTATTTGAGCAACTTGAAGAATTCTTTGTCAACATCACGACCACTGACCCAATGGCTATTATTTCACCCATGACTACAGTTGTTACTATTGAAGATGATGACAGTAAGGGAGAAATTGAGTATAAATTATTAGTAATATAATAATTGTTATTTCCTGAATGGATATTCATTTACCAGATTTCATCTAACATTTAAATTTTTCAGAGATTGTTATTGGGTGGAATAAACCTCACTACTCAGTGTCAGAGTCAGATGATGTAGAGCTCTGTGCATCAATTAGGAATGGAACATTAGAGGCAAATATTCCGATTATCACAGTCGAATTGATTGACGGAACTGCTAAGGAAGGTAACATCATGTATTGCTGATGTGCATTATCATAAGGAATGCTTTATTCTAGAAAGAAACATATTTGCCCCAGATCTATTAATTTAATCACTTGACATGCGCAATAATTTGAATTTTTATGACAAATGCTACGTCTATTGCCAATTCTTTCTATATGCATAGAGTCTCACCTAATCTAATGAAAACATGCTTTCAGTTTGCCTTTATTTTGCTGTGTATCTTGAATTATATATGTTCTGTAAACTTATTTTTTCTACTGCACATTAAAGGTGAAGATTATGCCGCAACAACACCTCTACTCTTTACATTCAGTGGAGTATCAGAAATATCCATGTGCATTGGAGTTGTCATTAATAGCAATGATGATGTTGAGTATGGAATGGAGAATTTCTCTGCGAATATGGAGTTGATTCCTGCATTGGACAGAATAAGCATTGATCCAGCACTAGTGGAGATATGGATAAATGCTGACAAAGGTATGTTTAAATTGTCAAGTCTCCATGCATCAATGCTAAACTGTATTTAATGATCTCCAACAACATACTGCATGCATATTCTTCCATTCAGTTTGCTTATCTTGCCTCATCAGATTACTTAGAACAAAACAACTATATCGGATTGAGCTGTGAAAAATAGATGAATTAAGGCTGCCCTCATGTTGACCTCAAAGTAAAATACTCTAATATTTTTAACAATTCAAATCAAAAATACCGATCATTTTGCTGTTTAAAATCAGTAAATTATAGTTTCCATATATCTAATTTAATATATGCTATGCAATTGTGGTCTACAGGTAATTTTCAGTATAAAGAATAAAAATTTATGTGTCCGGGTAAATTCTTATAACTTCTATTCCTTAAACTGTAATTGTCTTATTTTTGGCCAGGTTTGGAAGTGTTTCATAGCTGTTGGTTTGCTAGTTTGTTATTTACGAAATTGGATATCTTTTTACCCAGGCAATGCTGAGTTTATTTACAGTGTAGCTAAGTAGCACATAATTTTGTGGAAATACTATGCTATGAACAATTATTTATCTGATGACTTTTAAAACCTTCGTTGTTTCAATATAAGGGAGTATAGTGCTTACCCACATGAACCTACATTGGAGACCATAACTTAATCAGATCCGATCAAATCTGTAAATTATTTAATTGTAGAAAATGCAAGGCAGTGTGGCTTATTTTTCCATCTCAACAGAATTTTCAGGGAGACCCTTTTCTCTTTTTTACCTTATAAATTTCATTCCTAAGGATGTAAACATATAATCAGGCAATATAGAGACCAACATTTCTAAAGAATATTGTTTGTTTTTGTTTTATAATATCAATTTCTGTCTGAAAATTTTTAAATTTCAATTGAAATTACTTTAGGAAGTTAAACATGGTTTGGCCTGCTCAATACTTGTATTTTATACAGCAGGTGTTGTAGACCCTTTCTTTTTTTCCCCCTTTCTTCCCCCACCCTCTTCTCTTTTCTTTCTTTCTTTTACAAGCTGACTTAGTGAAGACATGTTTTGTTTTTACCCTTGTGTGTATATATATTCCATATAAGCTGCAACACAAACTACCAAGATAGTTTCTGTCCTCCAAATCAATAGCTAAAGTAGCGAGCAGAGACTCGTCAAAATCACCAAATGTTCTCCATCTTTCTTTTTATTATTTCTTCTTTTTTTTCATTTCCAGGGCTAGAGCCTAGCTGGCTACAGCAAATCATGCAATAGTTATGCTAACAGCTTACTATTTCTTTGGACTAGGTCCACAACCACTCATTTTTGCTTTGCCATGCTAACAAACTACTGAAGTATATCCCTGACTAATAACTGAAGTGTTAAGTTGAAGCTGCCATTTTCACACTACCAATTCATCTGCATGCACAATTTAAAACCACTTCATACTTAAGGCTATAAATATCATTAAATATAATTTTTAAAGGTGGTGGAGTCCCAACTTTGAGATACAGAAACTCCACCAGAACTACATTTCCAAATCTTCAAAGAAAGCCAAATTATTTAGCTAAATTTGGTACAGCAAGCCATAGCATTGTTATAGCTAGCTAACTGTTACTTCATTCTGCTTTTGGCAGTGAGCCTCTCTGAAGCTCTACACTGCAGACAGTAAGTCTCTATATCCCTGAAGCTCTACACTACCAACCCAACTGCAGCTTCTACTACTGCTACTACTACTACTATAGCCACATTTTTTTTTAAATGTATCTTTGACAGTGTGCAAAAACTAAAGGAAACAAGTGAAAGTAAAAATTACTTCTTTGAAATAAACTGGTAAATAGGCTTGACCTGTTGGCACAAAGTGCAAAAACAAAAATTCTGTGACAGTGTATGTTACAAAATTCCCAACTTCACCATTCCACATTCTCACATAATGTGTAAGATGTGATGCCCCACCTCTTCATTTTGCTCTTAGCTAGCTCAGGAAGAATTATTAAGTTCACAGGAATTTTCGAAAACAAGAACTGTGACTCTATCATGTAGAATTCTAAGGTCATAGGAATCAGTGAAGTAGGAAATTTTGTAACATGCACTGTCACAGAATTCTTGTTTCTGCATTGTTGCTGACAGTTCCCTACTTACCAATTTTAGTTCAAAGAAATATCTTGTATTTTCACTTGTGTAATTTGTTTTGACTACTTTTGAATTTTACATTCCTAATCAGTTATTTGAGTGGTAATCTAACTCTACAAACCATGATATGTAAAAATCCTAAACAGAAATCACTTTTACCCCTTACAATAGCAGAAGAATAAATGTTTGTACTGGTTTGTGGGATTCTATTTTTTGGACAATTTTGAAGAAATAAAAAGCATGCTCTTATAATAGCATTCAAAAAAAAAAAAAAAAAAAAAAAAAAAAAAAAAAAAAAAAAAGAATAAGGTCAACCAAGGAAAATGCCCTGGTGGGATTTGAACTGAAACCCTAGTTTATAATCTCAATATGTGGCTTCTTTTGCCTGTGACACCCACAGAAGGGATGTAAGCAGGTGGCACTCTACCAAAATGTTTATGTGGTCCACAGGAGTCACCCCTGAAATGTTAAGCACATAGGTCTACTACTGGTTCTTAAATTCTTTCCCAAACAGACACACATAAAAACAGACAGCTTAGCTCCATTCTTTGTATCAGGTGCTATAATTTTTTAGTTTTTTTTTTTTAAACTTTTGTGAGACATTTTTCAGTAAACGGATAATAAATTAACAATATAAATAGTAGCAGCAAGTCCAACTAGAAATTACTGCTGCAAGGTAATTAAGAAACAAAGAAGAAAAAGAAAAGAAACAGGTGAGATAAATATCAAAGGGGAATGAAGAATGGGGGAAAGAAAAGAAGGAGGGGAGAAAGGAATAGAAAAAAAGTGGGAGTAAGAATAGAAAAACCCTGGTGGGGTATGAATTCAAAACCCTAGTTCTAAATCTCCATTTGTGTCTCCTTTGGCAAGTGAAACCAACACTAATGGGTGTGGGCAGGTGCCAAAATGTTTATATGGAACACAGGAATCTTCCCTGAAAAGTTGAGTTCATTCTGTTCAAATGTTCTTGTATATTAGCCCAGATGGACACACATCCAAATGGACAGCCAATTTCCATTCTGGTAAGATAGGAAATTTTAAAAGCCTTCAGTTTGAAATATAAAAGTAATTTTTTTCTATATGCATGGTTTCATTTGGTGAGGGATGGCCAGGATGAAAAAAAAAATCTTGTTGGGTTTGAATTCTCAACCCCCAGTACTACATATCTATATTCAGTTGTTGTTTTTGCATGTAAAACCCATGAAAAGGCATGTGACCAGGTGGAACTAAGACAAAATCTTCATGCTACCATCAGTCAAACAATAATAAAGAAGGAAAGAAGAGTCACCAATATATAGCTTTGAGGATACCTGCTATAATCAGATTGATGTGCATGACTCCACTGACAAGGAGTTGACACAACAAACAACTTAAGCAATTGAATGACGGAATAGTATTTAAATTTTACATAGATGAATGAAATATGGGCTAGTTGCATTTTTAGTGAATTTTTGACGAATTAATAAGAAACACGTAATTTTACATCATTTAATCAAAAGCAAAGTTTGTTAGTATAATCATTGATCTATTTGTAGCCATTTTAGATTGCTGATTTAGCATTAATTTAACCAAATATTGCATGTATATCAAGTAATTTTGTGAATACATATGGTTGAACTAACTACAAATCACATTGCCAGTTATATAATCTGTGGGGGGGGGGGACCTTTTCGGTTTCTGACCCATGTTCCTATTGTAATTATATCTTGAGGGGTAACTGAACTGGAAAAACTTTATATATTTTTTGTCTTATCTTCTTCTTGCCTCATAACCTGTGTGGTTAAAAAATATTTAGAAAATTTTGGTCCAATAATTATGAAGAATACTTGGCATCAAAAGTTTTACTACCTGTGGGTGTGTAACTCTTCATTAATGTCACAAAGGGGACAACTGCCACAAAAATCCTTTGTAAATGATATGCTGCATCAACAACCTTCAACAATTCCTCCAGTTGGGAGACAGGATTCTGCCCGTGAGTCCAGGATTGGTTGCAGCACATTGATATCTAGACCAACAGCAACTGGAAAAAAAATTGTGGAGTAGGGAATTTGAAGGAATGAGTAAAAATTCTGTCCCTTAGGAGAGTGCAATAATTATTCATACCTTCAGATCCTATTGATACTGCTTCAGTTTCACCTAGCTCTGATTCAGATACAGGAAATGATGACTTTCTGATTTATCATGATAAATATAGATATTTGCAAAATACATTTTAGTGTTGCTACTTTTGGTGTGAAGCTAGATATTTAATGAGGATCAAAGATTTTTTTGATATACATTGGTAAACTTGCTAGCTTGCTTTCCATTTTTGGTGTGGAACGAGATATTTTATAGCTAGCTATCTATATAGCAAACTGTATAATAGTTCTTTTTCACTTAATTACAATTGTAGCTAATATCCCAGGGCAGTTAGAGGCTAATAATGTCACCTATTCCTTCTGAAGAGCTGAGCCTTCAGATTAGCTACTCCAGCAGCTCCTCTGCAATTGCTATCTCGCTAATTATCAATGTACTGCTGCCACTCCTGGAATTACCGGCAGAATTGGGCCTCCTGACTCCTGGAATTGTTCAAGTTTGTTGAAGAAGCTTAAAGATTTAACTGTTTGTGTCCCTCTTGTGAAGTCAATGAATAATTACACCCACACAGGAATATTTGACTAAAATTTTCCAAAAATTTTTTATATTAGGATATACATATAGGGCAGCAAGATAATGCAATGAAGAAAAAAAATTTTTTTTCCAGTTCAGCCACCCTTTAAACAATTTGTTTCTCAAAATCACTATATATTTTTTTAAATAAAGAAAGCTATACATAATTAACACTGATTCTCTCTATTTATGCAGCTATGGTGATAGGTTTTGATGAAATATCATACTCAATCAGTGAGAGTGGAGATCCTGGTATTGTTGAGGTACTTGTCAAAGTGATGTCTGGATATCTGAGGAAACATGTTATAGTGAACTTCACAACTGCAAACAACTCATCACAAGGTTGGTGAACTGTCTAGTATTGAATAACGTAGACTATTTTAAAACAAAGTTGACTGATTTATTGTTTTCTTTAATATTTTTTATTACAATACTACTTAGATACCTATTTTTGAATCACTTTTTATCCCTTCTTCAGGTGTTCATAACATACTAGTGAATACTCACCCATAGGGCAATTTTGAGGTTTCTTCTTGTAGTAATAAAACCTGTTCAATTTATGTAATTTATTATGTAAAATTATTGTATATCTTTGCCCTGTTACAGTAAAATTATATTTAGGAAGTGTTTCAAGTTGCTTCCTTACCACTAATATTCATCTTCTACTGAAATATTGTAGATTTGCATCATAAGTCTTAAGGTTAGAATTACATTCATTGGAGAAAATACTTTTACACTGCGTTATCTGTATAGGATCATTCATAAGTTTATTTTACAGTTTGATATAGTGTTCTGTGCTTCTGTCATCAAGGTGCCTTAACAATGATTTTAGAGAGGGGTGTGCATGTCTGACACTCCTCCAACCTATCCTTTGATAGAGAGAGTGGATATAATTTTTTTTTTATGAAGAAAAGGAAGTTAAATTTTGTGGTTCCCTATTGCTTCTGTGTGTTTTTTGATACATAGTTAAAATATAATTTAAATTTGAAAAGTTAATTTAAGTTATACGATCAGCCACATGCCTACCGATGTTTAGCTATCCACATGCCTTTCCTGGAAAGATTTCTTCTCCCCTAACTTTTTCTGTAATTTTTCTTGCCACTGGATAATTTCAATTGCTCTAGCCATTGTTCTCTGCATCAGACTGTATTGCTGCTCTCTTAGTCTCAATAATAGTTAACTTTATTTTTGGCGGTGTAGGTGAAGTGTCAGCTAGGGAGACAAATTATCTTTTGGTCAAAATCGATAAAATAAAGGATATGGTAAGTGATCTGTGAAAAAGCTAACTTTCTCCTTGGTAGGATAGCCCTTGTTACTGCGTGGTCTTAATGATCCAGATATCTTGTCTTCTTAAGCTTTTTTGTGAAGTTTGTGTTTTAGGCGGGAATGCCAGAAAAGGAAGTGAGATGTGCCCACAAGGTAGATGTGAATTGAGGGTCTCTCTTTTACATGATGTCTCCAGGAACCATGAATTGTTCGATTCAGTGGTGAAGTAGAACACATACACATATGAGAACAGTATAATCTGGCATTGCAATTGCCTCTGGTTAACAGCTAAATCCGTTGATGATGATGAAAAGGTATGACTTCCCTTTTGATGATGTAAGGGTCAAGTATGTCCACATTGATGCTCTCAAAACAGTGAAGTTGGAGTGATCTGCAAACTAGGGGAGTATGTATATGTAATTGGATCTTTGAACATTTACAATCATGACATTGTTGATTCCAACAGCAGATATCATTTTTAACTCATACCATATGAAACATTTTTACATATAAATCTGAGTGGGTCCGTGTACTAGATGAGAGAGGCTGTATATATCATTAAAGATTTTTTTGGGCTTACTCAGAGAACAATCGTTCTAATCCTATCAGTGGACATATTGCAGAAATTGTGCCATTGCCAGTGGTCCAGGTGGATCAACATTGTAAAAAACAATCTGCACCTGCATTACGCCTTAAACCTAAACAAATTCTTCCAAAACTGGGCTAGTGGGTCCATGAGTAACTTGTAAAAATTTCAGAATGATTGGTCCGGATATCATGAATTATAGTAAGATAAATGACACATTATTTTCTCGGATCAGTGTAGGTCTCGTTCCAGAACCTGTAAACTCGATGAGGAATATTCATATACATGCTGTATACTTTTATTGATGGTTTTAGTTTATAGTCAGAGCTTGAACTGCGCTCTTATCTGAAGCCATCACTTGCCTATTCCCCTGACATGCCACAAGAAGTTTTTAAGTAGACAAGTTTTGTTCAATCAAATACACCTTTATGTGGTAAGCATTTTTCCTAGCATCAGCTATGAAATTGAAAGTTCTATTAGCAAGCTAGAATGCCTAAAGAGTCACTTTCGGCCATTAAGTGATAGGAAAATGTATGTGGCTTGGCTCTCATTCACCCACATCACTACGTGAATATTAACATAGAAGAAGTACAGTCTGGATTAATAGGATTTAAGTTGTCCAAGGTAATTATAGGAGATATTTCGTAGAACTAAATCAAATTCTATAATTTTTTTCCTTTGTCATATCCTACTAATAGATTTTTACTCTCTGTCTCTCAATCTGTGTCAGTAAACTCCTAGACTCCTGAGCCAATTTGATGAAACTTTTATTTTTTATAAATGTTGTATATGGCCCCAGGATGCACGATAAAAATTATTTTAATTTTGACTGCCTATGTATTGCATCTGCCACAGACATTTTTCAGCAGCATTTCTGATGATATTCTGATATAGGCTCATGGATTAAAGACACCCGCACTCCAATCTACCCCCTCCAAAAATACGACATAAATTAAAGCAACAAAAATATAAAAAAAAATTGCTCAAGTTGTAGAAGTGTTGAAGTGTTGCCAATTTTATAAATATAAAAAAAAGAGTTTAATTATTTCATGCTAACAACCCAGAATGTTGTTGCTGAAGCTGTTTCTCTTATTATTTTTTTTTTGTGAGATGAGTGGGTATAGGAAGAACACTGTAGTATTTTCAATTGTGGATCACGGATATTTAGGAAAGATCATAAAATTAATATATAGTTGCCCACTAAATGAGCAGTGATCACCAAAGGCATCGATTCCCTAGAGTATTTTATAATATATAAATTTTCCTTCCACTAACATAAACTTCCCTCGTTTCAATACCTCACTCTCAAAACTAGTTACGCTCCTGACAGAGATGATGGATATATTGCTATCTACTAATTTTCTTTATTTTTTTCAGCATGTTTATCTTACTTTTTCTTTTTTCTGCACTATACATCAACCACAGATGGATCGGACTATATTGCAATGAAACAAACCCTGACCTTTGACAGAGACACTACATCAGTCACTATTCCAGTGACTATTATCAATGATGAAATCCATGAAGCTGACGAGGAGTTCCTTGGTCAACTCATTGCTGATGATGTGGTGATGTTGAGCAACTCTTTAACTACCATCCAAATCTTGGATGACGATGGTTAGGAACTCTTCTATCCTTGATTTTGCAAATCATTTATCGTATTGCCATATATACATATTTAACCATTAAGAAAAATATGTTTGATATGCTGCAATAATCTCCCATAAATTTTATTTTTCTTTATTTCTCTTATACATTAATATTAATGTGCAGAGGTCACTTTTAGCTTCAGAGAGGAAGTTCAGTCCATCTTTGAAGATGTTGGTGAAATTTCTGTTTATATTGATCGAACTGGCATGACTGATCAAACTTTTATTCTTATGGTCAATGGAAGTAAGTATAGTTGACTCAACTTTATTTTGAGAGTATTACAATAAGTATAGAAAAGAACATAGCGAAAAGTCTTATCACAATTTCTTATACTCCAAATATCACATGATTAGATCTGAGCATATACTTAAAGTGAGATGTATTGTTGAAGTGGATTATGTTTTATTGATATCTTCTTATATGTGAACATTAGTAGTAATGTTTTTCTGATATCATTTTATGCTCTCATATAAGCATTATTTATTATAATCCCTCAGACTTCCAAAATGAAATTATTTCTACAGTGGACAGGAATATTACTTTTACTCCAACAGACACAGATGTGTCCATCACTTTTAATGTATCAGATGATAGCATTCTATTTGAGTCAACAGAGAACCTCCTGTTAACGCTGGAACTAATCACTCCAATGGACAGAGCAAGTATTTCCCCCTTCAACACTTCTAGTGTCGTAATAAATGATGATGATGGTATGTCCTTTTGTGTAGTTTCTTTATATCGTAATAATGTACTCAGAAGATGAGGAGAAAACAGGGGGGCAGGGGGGCTTCAGCTCCCAAATTTATCACATGGAGGGGGCTAAAAGATTGATTTAATGAGCACATTCCCTCAGTCCTTGTGTTTAAAAAACTCCCTGATAATCAGCAAATGGTCATGAATGGAAGAATTGAATACTTCCTGCTACGAAGATATTTACCTGCTAGCAATAGCAAATATCTCCAACTTCACAAAATGTGATCTGGCAGTGCAACTTAGAAATAAACAAAATGAGTTCAATATATAAAACAATTGTCAATCAATGAAATAATTATTTAAAAAAAAAGCTACCAACCATACACCAGCTCTCTCATCTATATTTAACAATCCTAGTTACCTCTGCAAAATCAAAAATATATCTTTCCTGGGAAAAAGTTTACTAACTTCTATGCACTCTAAAAAATAAGAAAGAAAGATTTTAAAGACACTTTTTGGCTCTAGATTCAGTTTTGATGGTAAAATCTATTACCATTGATGAGAGGGAAGATTATTTAAAGAGTTATAGCTCATATTTTTTCTTTTTATTTATTAAGTTTTTCTATAGTGATACCCACTTTTTTAACTTTAATGAATATCAATCCTCCAAAATAATGTAAACTTCCCCCCCCCCCCCCACCACTTTTAATGTGCTGTCTCCTCCCTTGTACTGAACATGTACTAACTCTCTCTCTCTCTTTTTAGGATGTTGATTAAAGACAAGTTTTATGTCTGCACTAAAAAAAATATAAATTGGACACCATTGTGTTATATTGGGTATCACTGGAATGATTTTGTATGTATGATATTTAACCTTTTGACCTGCTAAACAAAATATGTTCTCTTTTAGTGGTGTGGCATGTTTTACTAGGTTCACAAACGAAACTTCTTTTGAAGTAATGGAGAATGCTGCTTTTATGTTGCTCAATTTTTGTAATATGGCACACATCCACTGTGCTAGTGTGATAGGAAACACTGTACCTTCTTTGTTCATACTTCTACAGGTGTCATTGTTGGTTTCACCAGTGATTCTTACACTATACATGAGGATGCTGGCCCTGCAATTTTAGAGATAAGAGTCCTATCTGGCCGTATAGAGACTGAAATATTTGTTAAAATCACTCTGTCTGATGGATCTGCTATTGGTGAGTTAACACTCACAAAATTGTATACTAGTTTGTCTTATAAAATTAAAAAATATAACGTATGATATATATTTGGTGTGACTTACTACATTTTTCATGTTGAAAATTCTACAAGTAACCCTTTTCTTGATAAGCCCTAAAAATTATTTAAAGTAATAATAATAATAATAATAATAATAATAATAATAATAATAATAATAATAATAATAAATGATGAATAGGCAGTTTTTCTGTCACACTTTGGCCTCCTGCAGTATTAAATTGAATTAATTATTCCCTATAATAGCATAAGGGTTAGTGAGAAAGGAAACCTAATTAAAAAATTCCTATTTGAGTTTGACAAGCTTGGAAATACATGAAAGTTTCATATGTACCATTTTGACTGATGTACCATATCACATGTTACAACAAAATTTCTTCATAACAACACTGTGAGAATACCATTTATCTTCCTTGTCAGTGAAAACAACTTGTATTAGCTTTAATGACTGGCAATGCTATTCCCAGGAGCTTCAACAATAAAACAGCTCCAACTTGTACTTTACTATTATCCAGCTGCATAATAGTAAAGTACAAGTTGGATCTGTTTTATTGTTGAAGCTCCAAGGAATAGCATTGCCAGTCATTAAAGCTAATACAAGTTGTTTTCACATATGAAACTTTCATGTATTTCCAAGCTTGTCAAACTCAAATAGGAATTTTCACACTACACACGGTTTCATCCCACCAGGTTCACCTGAAACCTTCAGAAGGGTAGGTTTCAAGTGGCTCATATTTATTGAACATGCCTGTGGCTTTGTTGCTGATGTTTGCTATTAGAAGTTTAGCTACTAACAGCTCTCTCCCCGTTCTCTATCCTCCCTTTGTGCAATGACATTTCTGGGAATAAGAGACAGAACAATGGAGTATACCAGGAAATGAAATACCCCAATTGTCTACATGGTAGAGGAAAACCAATTAATCTGCCCAGCCAATTAGTCAGTCCACACAGGTGATGTGGAGTGAGTTCAACACTATGCTAGTATGGATGCAAGAAAACGTTTGGAACCTGGTGTTGCTCAAGAGAGGTACAAACCTGTACAAACCTATTAATAGTGGGGACAGGGCTTAGGTTACTGATAAACCCCTCTTGTATAGATTGGGAAAGTGTAAGTGTACCAGTTGACTAAACTTTAAACCTTTGAATTCGAATTAAATAGAGTCTTAATCAGCTATCTTAATTTCTCAGTTATGTTATCATGTTGTAATCTGAACTAGCCAATAGTATACCTATGCCCCCAAGATATGATGTTAGACACCAAACTTACTGGTATGGGATGAAAAATGAAATGAAGGCATTTTAAGGATTTGGTGGCCATCTTGAAAATACATCTTTCTAGGGATTAAACTGTGGTAGACTCCTAGTATGCAATTAAGTACACCTGATACTACAAAAGAAAACTCTTGAAAAATATTTTTTTTACATTATTTATAAAGGTTAGGCCTTTTTCATATATACAGTTAACTGTATGGGAATATCGACTTTTAAAATTTCTTGTGTGCTGATAGCGAATTCCAGAATATTAGAGTTATAATGGTGGAAAAAATGGAGAATGAAAGTTAATTAAAGGTTAGTTATGACCTTGCCAATGAGTTTACTGTTAGTTCTCACCATTCATTGACATCAGACTGTAAACAGAGTTAGTCTGGACCCAGAAAAGGCTCCAGAAATTCATTGGTATGAAGTGCTGCCTGACAAAGTGTTTTGGAAAAAGAACTAGCAGCTACTTTTCGGCCAACATCATCTGTGGCAACTGTATGACACTCAACACTACCACCACTGTAAGCTCGTGGCAATGCCACAATTAACTTTTCACTAACTTTCACATTCCAAACTGAAGTTTTTGTTGTCATTTTTTCACATTTTAGATTAATGACAAGTCCCACCCAAAAATCTCCATATTGAGAGATGTTTTCAAAATAGAATACTTCTCCATAAATCCAGGAGATTGTATTCATGGGAAACTACATTTTCTATTTAGTTAATGCTACTTGAAAATGATCACTGATCCAAGAGTTCTTATACTCCAGTTCCTTTACTGTTTCAGGCTTGAAGGTTCAATGTGGACATTTTCTTTAATCACTTTTCTATAGGAAAAATAATCTAACTGGCCATCTTTGATGCAAAATGTTCCTTTCCTAGATTTCCCATGTCCACTTGTGTATGATGCTTCCAAACTCAGAGAAATCTGAGAATATTTAAATTTATTTATATTCTCTTTCTGCATGTGAACGTCAATTTAAATCCTCCAATCTTTCCAATAACATCAAATATGTCTCTGCCAAGTCCCTAAAGACTGAAGTTCAGCAGGTCCAGTTGATCCAAATAACAGCTCAGCCTTGTAATGCAGCTGAGCAGGCAAGTAGGTTTTATAAAAAATAACTTCAGATTGCCTCTTTCGATGTAAAACCCTGCTTTGTTGCTGATGTTAAGAAGGCAGCTCTGGTAGAGATTTGCAATGTTACCAGATTTAAAATTTTTTTAAAGATGGAGAAGAAAGGCCAATACATAATAAAGTGATGAGACAGAGACATTCAAATATTTGCTTTTTTGTCATTCCCCACAAGTGTTCCCATTCAAACCTAGGCTTTGATACACCCTTTTTCACCTCTCCATCTTTATGTACACCTTGTTAGTGTTTGTTTATCCCAGGGTGCACTGTGATTTCCATTTATTCTCCAGATAGATTTATTTATGAGAAATATACAATGAGTTATTTTATTTTATTTTTTTTTTTTTAATAACAAACGAAATATTTACCTTGTTTATTTGTTATCAATATTTTTGAATCTATCATAAAATTTTAGTACCTGACCATATAATATCCTAATTAATGTTTAATTTGAATTGATTTTTTTTATTCTGTGAAAGAAAGGAAGGAATTAGATGGCATAATTTTTCTCATTTGCTAGACCAGCTAATATTGCCCCTCTTCCAGTGGATGACTTTGAAAATCCTTATGTAGTGGTAATGTTTTATTTTGTTAGAATAATAACTTATGTCATTGTGTTTTGTTTTGTTTTTTTTCTTCTATAAACTACATTTTGATGAAAAAATTTTCTGTAGAGGTCAAATTTGTTATATCCACATGATTTTAATGCAACACAAATTTGGCATGCATCCGATGTATCCCAATTAACTAGACTAGTTGGGGGGAGGGATAGAGAATTTCTGTTGAATGTGTGAAAATAGTACCCAAAACAAAAATGACTGCATCCTTTTATATTCTCTAAGAATTTAGTTGAAGAATTTGTTGAACAGACCTTTGGATCTTTTGTTGTTTTTTTTTTTAATTGTTATTTATTTAGACAGAAAATATATGTCACAACAGCATTCTTTTTTTATTCCAATCATATACAATTGTATCATACTCTACAGGTAAAAGGTTGTCAATTTTTTTTTTTTTTTTTTTTTTCTTTATTTAATTCAAAAGGAAATCATTAAATCACACATCATAAATTGGTCATTTTTTAGCCTATCCAAATCTAAATTGATCCGAGTTAAAAACATATATCCTGAAATCAGGTCTCAGATCTCTCCTACACAAAATGGTTCTATAAAATTGATCCAATAAGTGATGAGTACTGAACAATGATAGTATGTATGTGTCAATACCTTTCACTCTAATGTGCTGTTCATAACCATATATTTACTATTTAAATTTACCCTTTTTTTCAGAGAACATGGACTATATAATGGACCTCAATGAAGGTTATATAACACTGAATGTTGAAAACCCTGGAAGGACATTTCCTTTTACAGTTGTGAATGATTCCATTTATGAACTCAAAGAGAATTTATCTGCAAGTCTTGGAGTAGGAGCAGTTGAGAATCAAGTACCAGTGATGTTTGATCCTAGTTTAACAGAAATTTTCATCATTGATGATGATGGTAAGTTTGAATAGAGTAGTAACCTTCTTCAGTGTTACCAACTAAAATCTATATTTATTTGTAATGTGTCCAAACTCATAGTCATGTCTGCGTCGCGTGCCAAATTTCATCCCAGTTTGCCAAATGCTCCTTTGTTTCCTAGAAATGATACACACATAGAAAAAGATAGATGGAATGAAAATAAAGAAATTCAAAATGTAATTATGTAATAACTATTTCATACTCACACCAAATGCTCATGCCTAATATCATCCTAATCAGCCCAGTGGTTCTCTCAATTCCAGTTGTTATGCACAAGCATAAAAAGAGAGATAGACAGACAAAAAAAAATAGAACAAATTAAATTTAATTAAGTACTTACTATCCTCACCCAAATTTCATCCAAATTGTTCCAACAGTTTTGATAATTCATATATATATATATATATATACACACACACAGTATTAGATGATTTGATTTGTTGATTTGCAATCATGATTTGAAATCACTTTTGAGTGATTTGATTTGAAATTGTTCTCATATGAGTGATTTGATTTGTGATTTCAATTTTGAAAAATGTTTAAGGAAATTAAATCTAATTTAATTCCTGATAAAGTGGAAGGAACTTAGCATAGCCTTTATCTGAAGAATTTTCTGTCTATTTCTGCTAATCACGGTTTCATTAATCTATCATGTAAATCTGACTCTATTAATCTATTTAGTAATAGTAAGATGATGTATGACCAGATTAATTTGTTCTCTAATTGTATTTTGTTGTAATTTATCAAGAAGTAACAGACAATTTTATGGCTAGCTGTAAAAATTTAGCTACTGAATTTGACTTACATTCAAGATTTGGAAGTGTGGCTCTGGTAATGATATTCATAGCCTAATGCACAAATCGGTTTTTAATTGTGCACGCATAATTGTTAGTGTTAAAATGGCAGTTTCAACTTAACACTGCAGCTATTAATTTGGGATGTAGTTAGTTAGTTTCTTAGTATGACGAAGCAAATGAATAGGTCGTGGACCTAGTCCAAAGAAATAATAATCTATTAGCAAAACTATTGCATGATTTGCTGTAGCCAGCTAGGCTCTAGCCCTGGAAATTAAGGGGAAAAATTATAAGAAGAAAGATGCTACGCTCACTAATTTAGCTGTTGATTTGGAGGACAGAAACTATCTTCTTAGTTTGTGTTGCAGCTTATATGAACTGTAGGTGAGTTTTGTTGCCAAGGTTTGAGCACTAGCAGAGAAAGTGAAGCTTTCATGTTGTATTAGTCAATAAGGCCACCATTTTTTTTTTGGTGATCATCCCTACTTAGAGAATACTACAGTACTCTCTATCTGTCTGTATATTTATACCATCCTTGTGGCCAAACCTGTCGGTGGATTTCTCTGAAACTTGTCATGCTAATAGGTTTTGAACCAACTTAAAACATGGGCTAAAAATAGCCGAAAAATTATTACCATAGCAATGAGAGAAAAAAAATCAAAAATGATATTTTGGCCACAAAAAAATCTTGGAGCTACAGATCTGAAACTCGGTATGCATATGTGACTTAACTCTGAGAGTAGCATGGACTGGATCCCACCTAGCCACACCTCTTCCTTTCCCTGTGTAAGGCTAAAAATGCCAAAAATGGTATTTCAGAAAAAACACGAGAACCAAGGCAGTTAGACCCAAGAGTCTATATATATTTGGAATCAATATAATATGGGGAATTTTCAAATACATTTTTGTGACCACACCCACTACTGTTTTAAGTCAGACCCAAAAAAGGCCAACAATGGTACTTTGAACAGATAAATTCTTGGAGCAACAAACTTAAAACATGGTATGCACACACAACTTGACTTTCGGAGTAAAATGGTCAGAATTTCTCCCGGTTTCACTTCTTCCCATTGGTGTGTAAAGCAAAAAAGAGCCACAAAAAAATTCTGAATAGCGCTTGGACCAAAAGAGTTTGATCTACAAACACACTTTAATATATATCTTTTTTGGTTTGTAAGTGTGTCTAGGTATTACGGTTAAACACTTAAACTAAGAAGGCCGAAATTCAGCATACTTTCTCCAAAAACCAGGGTGAGCATTATTAAACACATGTGGGCATGTAATGGGTGTGGTTCAGTCATAACCACACCCACAGGAAGTTAATTTTGCTGAAAAAAGATGATCAATGATCAATCTGGCAAAAATATGGAGTGTGGTCTTCAAGTACCAGAAAAAGCATTATTAACTAGATATGGGTGTGGTCTGGCCTTAGCCACACCTATTGTAAGTACTTTGGCTATTAAAAGCTAATCAAATGACCAAACATACTAAAATTTGGAATGAGGTTTCCAAGCAACTGGGTGAGTATTACTAATTGCAAGTGTGTGTGTCAATTGGTGTGGTTGGCCATTACTGCACCCATAGGACAACATTATACCTGCTAAAAACTTATTTATGAACTAATCAGGCTGAAATTGGGCATATGGAGTCCAAGTAATCGGGTAAGAATTTTTAACTGCATGTATGTGTGGCAATGTTTGTGGTTTTCTATTGCCACACCTACAGGAAATCATTTTGTCTTCCAAAAGCTAACCAGGTCAAAATTTGAGTGGCTTCTATAATGTTTCATGTTGACATTGGCTGGGCAATGACAGGTATATGCTGATAGTATATATATATATAGATAGATAGATAGATAGATACACACACACACACATATTTACTAGCACCATATATCCCCAGCATTACCCCTGGATATAATGACATAGCCACAAGAATAACTGTGGTTTAGTGTGACCCAGTCCATATCCCTACCTGATTCAGGTTGTGTGTGCATGTTTCTTAGGCCATGAATTTAACTATCTATGAGTACCATAAATAGTGAGTATTGTCTTTTTATTTTTTATGACAGCTCTTCATTTTGAATGGATAGGTTGTAAGCTGAAGGTTTTTCAGCTCACAGGATTTTCACTTTATAGTTTTTTAGTTGATAAATTTTTTGTTAATAGGTTTCTAGTTGACAGGTTTACTGTAATGGAATAAACTTTTCTTTTCAAGTTGTATCTTGAATTAATGAGCTTCACAATTGGCTCCCTTATATAAGCTGCCTACCTTGAGCCCAGTAATTGTAATGAACTGAGTTATATGAGAACAGTGCAAAATACTTAAACATAATTAAGTAGTAATACAAACTGTACAATCAGTGACACTAATCTCTATAATTAGATATACATGGTACAATTAAGGTACTTCGATTATGTCAAACTAACATAATGCAGTCATTTACACTAAGAAGGGGAAAAAAGAAGGAAAAAAAGTCAAAAAAAAATTTTTTTTTAAAAGCCCATCTTCATAAGTCCTTTTAGCAGCTATTGGATAGGAGAAAAAAGTATGGAAAAAGGAAATGGGAGTGAGAGAGGCAAAGGTGGAAAAAAAGACAAAAAACATTCACATTAAGGGAAAAATGGAAGGATGAAATAATGAGAATGACTTCCACTGGAAAGAAAGGAAGAAAAAAGGGGGGGAAAGATAAATGAAACGATAGAAGGGGGAAAAAAGATTGAAGGAATAAATATAGAAGGAAATAATAATAGAGGGGGAAAAAAAAAGGAAGGAAGTGAAACAAGAAAGAGCATTGGCACTGGGGGGGTACACATTACTTTAGCACTCTCTGCATGTATATGTATCTAAACATATATTATTATGCATATGTATATACAAACACACACATTATTATTGTTGTTGATTTTTTTGTCAACTCTCTTGCCTAAATAAATTTGTATTCTTATTACATTTGATTTATTTACTTTGTAAATTTCATCTCTCTTGTGTTTTAGAAATTGACATCAGCTTTGATGAAATATTTTATGAAATAATGGAGAATGAGGGTTCGGTGATTATCAATATTGTAATGGAAGGAGCTACTTCCCAGGAGATTGAGTTCACTCTGAACACAAGAGATGAATCTGCAGTTTGTAAGCATCAGGAATGTGATTCCCAATGAGTTGTATACAAACCTGTTAGAACATACAAGCACATTACTTGCAACCTCTATCAATGTGAACTAATTGTAACTGATGCTCAATAGCTTGTTATTTATTTAAATTGCATAGCATTAGGCACACCTGAACAAACTAGGTTGATTTTTTGTGAGATATTTTCGCCTATGTATGAATTAAGGACAATTGAACTTGTATATCAAAATGAAGCCTAATTATTGTTGATGCTCCTAAATCTGGTATTTATACATTAATTATTAGATTATTTGTTTGATAATCATTAACAACATTTGTATCTACTCCAGCAACAGGAAATGAGGCTGACTTTATGTACATCCCTGAAGTCTTGACCTTTCTACCCTCACCATTTTCTCCCCAAACGATTTTTGTTGAGATTAACATTACTGATGACACCTTTGTGGAAGATACAGAGGAATTCATTGTGATTCTCCTCCTCTCTGCCAATAATTCAGCTATTTCTTCTAATATTTCACAAATGTCTATTGCCATCACTGATAACGATGGTATGTAAATCTGTGTATGAAATTAGTCATGTTACAAAATTATGGATTGATCTCATTAGGAAAATATTATTTCATTTGTTTTCCTGAGAATTTTCAAACACCATTTTTTTATGTGTTTCAAATGCCCAATGTTCTGACAATGGTGCACCTTTAGGGCATATAATTATCCATATGTTATACTGAATTCTTCTATTGATAAAATAGATAACATTTATGAATATAAAGTGCTGGATGTGGTACTGAAAGAGGAAAAGGGAAATGAATGGGGTGGGAAGAATAACAAGGGGGAATGAGGAATGGGGGAAGGGAAAGAGGGGGGAAAGAAAGGAATTTTAAAAAAATGGCGAGAAAGAATGGGAAAAAACCTGGTTGGGTATAACTTCAAAACCCTAGTTTTAAATCTCCATTCGTGGCTTCTTTGGATCTGTGACACCAACACTAATGGGTGCGAACTATTCCAAAACATTTATAGGACTACAGGAGTCTTCCCTGACAAGTTGAGCTCATTCAGTCCTCTTGTTCTTATGTTTTAGCCCAGATGCACACACATCCAAACAGACAGCCAATCTCCATTCTAATAAGATAGCAAATTTTAAAGGCTATCAGCAGCAATATAGAAATAATTTTCATTTTCTGAACCCCCCTTCTCTATCCGCCTCTGCATGACTAAAACCTCATGAACTGTACAGCTAAATCCTAATGTCTTCATTGAAGAACTTCAGGAATAACACAGAAAGAAGCTCTACTTTGGGTGGAGTAGGGCAGTTATGAATTCAGGCCGATAACCCATTGATTTAGTGAGTCATTTTGGCTCAAGTATAACTTCACCAAAGATAGTTTTAAAATTCTGTTCTTGCTCAGCGCACAGCTGAGTTAATTTAGTATGACTGTAAGTTGTGTTGCTAAGTAATACCTGTTGTGTGAGATAAATCCCAGTCAGATTGGCCCTTGCATAATTTGTATAATCTTTATAAGGATACTAAAAAGAGCATCTGCAAAACAAGATTTTTCTTATAATATTGGTTTAAAAAAAAGTTTGTGTTGTTAAAGAAATTTAGTGTTTCAGTTTACTAATTATGATATAAAAGACTTTTTCCATTTTTTATTGTTTTTTTTTTGAAAATTTTTCTTGTACTTGAACACAGAAACAGCTTCATTCAAAACTGTAGTGTTTTATTTTGCAATTTTTTTTCTTCTTTAAGTTGCTTTTCTAAAAATATAGCTCTGAACCTTATTTTCTACTTGAACCTGGAGACATGATAGCTCTTGAGGTCCAATATCTCTGTTAATGCCTTGTGAGTCTCTGTAACAGAGCTAGAACATGCTACAGCTTTGTCATTCATATTCTTACATATTAACAAGTCTGCAGATGAAACTTTACATGCCAAAAAAAACTGGCTCACCTACCATGTAAATACGAAGTAACTAATATCATGGTATTTAAGCATAGTATCAACTTACTTGAATTGAATCAAAAACAGTGACCTCTAGCTACAACTCTGTCAGTAGCATGTGCTTGCATGGTACTTCCAAATATTTTTAGGTATCATAATGTTGTTTATAGCTAACTTTTTCACCAATGTTTTTTTTTTGACTATTTTGAAATGTATTTTCACTCATAATTTAAATTTATCTACCATAATTTGCTATGTGATGTGGACACACCCTTATTCATTTTATATTCTTTGGTATGTTGACTTCTTACTGGTACCAAATGATAGATAATTATTCTATATAAATATTAATACTCAGCTGAACTCTGTATTGCAGTATTAAATTTATGTATAAATTATTGATTGTAGTGATTACAATTGGTATGGATGAGGTCAGAGTACGTGTGGATGAAGGGATGGAGATAATTGAAATATGTGCCAGTATAATTGAAGGAGATCTACGAAGAGATGTATTGATAGCTGTGGCCTACCAAGACAGAGGAGCAACTGGTTAGTGTATGTAGGATCCATTTAATTATTTTTCTTTTTATATTTCAAAAAAAATTTAGTATAGGGATTGAGCCACATCTGCTTTAGTCCAATCCTATTGGTATATTTATTTTTGAGTGACTGTCAGCCTGAACTAAGCAAGTATAAGTGTTAGGAACATTAATAATAATTAAATAGTTGAGAAGCTTTTCTGTACACCAATAACAATAACAAAGGAGAGCTGCATACCCAATTCCTCCAACACCCACCTCCCCCCCTCCCCCACAGTATCTTTTATATCTCCCTGCTTGACTGTTTTGATGATTTATTGTCTTTGTCTGAAGGTCTCCTTTGAAAATCAGGAGCTTTCTTCAGGTAATTTTCAAGAATGTAGTACTTATGAAGAAAAGGACAAGATTTCACCAGTTTTAAAATCTTTTTGACTAGTGGAGACTGAAAACTGACTCCATATAAAATGTTTATACCTCATTGCAAAATAATACAGTGCTCTCTGCAGTTGGTTGGTCTACTCACTTCATAACTTTCCCTTCTTTTTTGGTGCACAGAGCTGCCACACAGCTGCCAAAGTATTACAGGATCTTCCAAAAAAATATTTTTTAATTTTTCAATTGAAAAAAAAAAAAAAAAAATTCAATATATATTTGTCTAGTTTGATCACTGGAAGCTGCAAACTACTCCTGAAATGTTTCTACTTCATTGCAGATGAATACAGGTGTTCTGCTGCTGGGCTGGGATAGTTACCTTATATTTTTGCCACTTCTCTTCTACACCCAGAGTGCCCCATAGCTGCCTCTAGACCTGGTACAAAACATGCCATACAGATTCCTCATCAATGCCACCTTTTCAATGCAGCTGCTCCAATACACCTGAATTAACATATTGAGGGGTTTATTCTACTATAACCAGAATAAATCTTATTAAAATTAACTCAGGAAGCACCCCTAAAGTGGGGAAGAAAAAATCGCTTTAAATTTTTAAAGGGGGGAAAAAAGATTGAAGGAAAAGAATGCAGAACCACCAGGAATCAAATCTTGGGACTTTAAGCTTAAATGTCCCAAGCTTTTATGCCTATCATCTGGGAGAAGGTGCCCACAAATAAGCAAACAAACAAACAAACAAATTGAGAATTATAGTAAGATGAATATCTTTAGTGCAAGATTTATGTTTAAATTCAGCAACAGGTTAATAAGTTGTGTAAATTGTGTTAAGAGTCATTATCATCTTTAAAGCATATGCAAGGTCATATGTTTGGTTATTCAGGAGTTGTTTTTTCTTGATACAACTGTGCTTGGGAGATAATTTTTCACCCTATTTAATGCTCAAAATGACCTCAGGTGAGGCTCTGATGATCAGGCAGCATGGCCATGGATGGATTTTTTTGGTTTGTTTTTTTTTCAAATGCATTTTTCATATACAACATTAACATATTTTTTTATAGTAATCAGGAATCAGAACTAAAATAGCCAATTTTTAGCTATACATAAACAATGGGTTTACTTAAGCTTGTCTAACACAAAAATAAGAATGATAAAAGCTGCTTTCCCAAGCTGAGTAGTCGCAGAAAGTCTCTGAACAGGCCTTGACTCGTCTTGTGTATTGACTTATTCTCTTTGTTGGTTTCCATTTTTACTCAACTATCCTACATGTTATTGTGTCTGCAGGTGGTACAGACTTTATAGAGGGACATGTCATGCTCACCTTCACCCCTGAGATTTTAAAAACATGCTTCAATGTAATCATTGTGGATGATAACGTATATGAGCAACCTGAAGAATTCTTTGTCAACATCACGACCACTGACCCAATGGCTATTATTTCACCCATGACTACAGTTGTTACTATTGTAGATGATGACGGTAAGGGAGAAATTGAGTATAAAATATTAGTAAGTATAATAATTGTTATTTCCTGAATGGATTTTTATTTACCAGATTTCATCTAACATTTAAATTTTTCAGAGATTGTTATTGGGTGGAATAAACCTCACTACTCTCTGTCAGAGTCAGATGATGTAGAGCTCTGTGCATCAATTAGGAATGGAACATTAGAGGCATTTATTCCGATTATCTCAGTCGAATTGATTGATGGAACTGCTAAGGAAGGTAACATCATGTATTGCTGATGTGCATTATCATATGGAATGCTTTATTCTAGAAAGAAACATATTTGCCACAGATCTATTAATTTAATCACTTGACATACGCAATAATTTGAATTTTTATGACAAATGCTATGTCTATTGCCAATTCTTTCTATTTGCATAGAGTCTCACCTAATCCAATGAAAACATGCTTTCAGTTTGCCTTTTTTTTGCTGTGTATCTTGAATTATATATGTTCTGTAAACTTATTTTTTTCTACTGCACATTAAAGGTGAAGATTATGCCGCAACAACACCTCTATTCTTTATATTCAGTGGAGTATTAGAAAAATCCATGTGCATTGGAGTTGTCATTAATAGCAATGATGATGTTGAGTATGGAATGGAGAATTTCTCTGCGAATATGGAGTTGATTCCTGCATTGGACAGAATAAGCATTGATCCAGCACTAGTGGAGATATGGATAAATGCTGACAAAGGTATGTTTAAATTATTTTCCATCAAACTCATTCTATTTTTGTAGATATAAAAGTTTACCTGCTATGCTTTTGTGCAGAGAATGATACTGAACCACTGTATGATCAATTGCAACAACTTGAGACTGAGTTGCTAAAAGCTCATAATAATTCATTGACAAAAAGATTTTATGCTGTAAAGCAATAATATACAATTACAAACAAAATTGTTTCAGGAACTTGCCCATATTTAACAGTATGTGATCCATGCCTACTTCCCTAAACCTATTCACACTACGTGATGTAATTGTAGTGATCTGGAATTAGCTGATGATTATATCTTCTTACCTGTGTTCATTCACACATATGATTAGATACCGTGATGTGAACATATAAGTTCTGGTTGCGTATGATGTTTCTAATGATCACATATTGTTCACATTTTCATTTTTGTTTCAGAGTTTGGATTCTTTAGGAGTAATTTCACTGGCGAAGAGGATGATGATGATTATTCAGTTAAGATTGGAACAATATCTGGAAAATCTCAAAAAAAATTTTTTTTTAGTATTGTGCCCCATTGGATAACAGCCTACTACGACTAGCTCTGCTTTACCTGCAACAGCTGTTAACTGCTTCAGAGACTTTGTATTCTTTTCAGCAGCCTCCATGCCCTTGGCAAATTCCATGGCTTTATTTAATATCAAGTCAACTTCTGACAACAGCCTCCTCTGTATACTCTCACTAATGAAGCCACAAACAACCTATTCCTGCGAATTTCCTCCAAATATTCTTGAAATATGCAATGAACTGATAAGTATCTTAATTAATTCAGTAAGAATTTCAGCAATCAATCCCTGGATAGATTGCTTTCTGAGGTTGGGCTCATTTAATGTGTCTGCAAGCTGGTCGTAGGGTACTGCAAGCTGGTTGTAGGGTGCTTGCTGGGAAAAGTGGGTAGTTACCTCCACCAATAATGCTAAGAAACACAGGGACCCTATTTTCAGCTGCAACCTTGTTAGATGAAGAAAGCTAACATCTCTTCAAGTGCACTTCATAATCTGCTTAAGAAAACCTTACAAATTGAAAATAAAAAATTAATGACTATGGTACTTTCTTTGGCAATTTTGGTTATCATGAAATTTTTATGTTTCTTCACATGATTGAAATATAGTGACCCACAGTTTTTGGCATTGGTACATTTTTGTGATAGCCTACCAGTATATAATATATATATATATATATAATTAAGATTAGAGAACTTCTTTTTAGTATTTCACACTACCTCCTATTCTGAAAATAATATGATTAGAGTGACGATGTTTCCAAATATATTGAGTAGTTTGACTTATTCTAATGTTTGTTCGCCCCTGATAAATTTTTTGTCAGGAAGTACCTGGGTGTGGTGAAACGATGCATTCTTTTTTTCCCATCGAAATTTTTCGTAATTCGTTTTCCTAGAAACATTTCTTAGTTCCTTAGAGGATAAATAAATGGCAAAATATTATATAAAGTTTTATATTTAAAAAAAATGGCAAAATATCAGTAAAGGTACATATTACACCATCGAAAAGTGTGATCATAATGGCTGACCCTGAAGCTCTTTAAAATTATAAATTAAGTATGATGTTGTCAGATGAAGATATTAGTAAAAGTATACAGCTGGAAATCTTTGAATGTTTTGTATATCTTTTTAGTCTTTCTATATGAAAATGTTTCCATTTCTGTGTACTTTTATTGCTTATGCACTAGATGATGAAGTATGGTTGTGTAGTAGTGGTAGTTGTAGTTATGGTGATAATATTAGTTTAACTAGAAGTGATGGAAGTGCATATTATTGATTTTTTAATATATTTTCTTTTTTGTTGTTTTTTTTTTTTGGTTTTGTTTTGGCTCCAGTTGTCACTATCCACTTCGAGTTTACAGAATATAATTTCAGTGAAGAAGTAGGACAGGGAGAGGTATGCCTTGTCAAAGATAATGTGACTGATGGAAGTTTGACAATAAATGGCATCACCACTACAGATATCACAACTAATGGTGAGTTCAATATATTTCTGTAGGATAGATATTTTGGGAAACAAACCATATTCACACATATTCTTTTGATTTTTCTAGCTGGATTGGACTACACAGTTGGTCCATTTTCTGTAACATTCAAACCTGAGGCTAACAACAGACAATGTTTTAATATCAGTATCCTTGCTGATGGTAAGATTGAAGCCCTGGAGCAGTTCACCATTGAGGTCAACCTACCACCTCCTGATAATGTTTTGATACAGCCTAGCTCTCCTTCAGTGGTCACAGCATCCATTGCAGGTACTGTATTATAATTGTACTTGTCAGTGAAATTATTAAGATATCTAGAGGAAGAGAATTACTCCTGTTTGAATTTAAGATTATGCTGCCTCAAGGGGAATGATGTTGTCCAAACAGCTACAAAAATGATTTACACTTTAGTGAAATAGCAAGAGAAGCTAGTTTATTCTGGCTTGACTTTTAAAAAAAAAAAAAATGTATTTAAAAGAACTCAACTATCTCCCACTATTTATATTTTGTGTCTCTGTCCATAAGTAATAGTACTCCTGTACTGGATTTTAGTCCCCTTTATTTTTCCCGTTTTACCCTGCTTCCAGTTCCTTTTGTTCTTTCAAATCAATATACAGGGGGTTTTTTAGGGGGGCAGTGGGTGGGGGCGAGGGCATTTGCCCCAGCTTGAGGATTTGTGCCCCCCTGAGCATTTTTGTAAAATCAAATGAAACAGCAATACAGCTAAGTTTTCTGCTACAAATATCAACTACACTCTCCAAAATGTCATGTGGAAGTTTTTCAGTTGCTTCTAACATTTACATGCATATGCACTGACACATGTATGCCCCCCTCACAGACAGCTATCTCTAATTTGCCCCCCCCCTTAGCAATTTTTCTAAAAAAGCCCTGATATATATTGATACTATATCATCCTAGCCCTAACCCTATATCATCTCACTACTATAATATACGAAATAATAAATATATAATAATAAAATATATAAAATATATAATATATTTTCAATAGCCCATGTCTCTGAAATTTGTATTCAAGACAGAAAAAATGCTCAAGTCAGTTGCAATGCATAATAAAACATGCATATTGAGTTGGCAGTCTCAAAAATCTACACCAGAAATTTAGTGACCTTAGTTTTATTTTTGTGCTAACTGACCAAAGTTCCTTGATAAACTTTTGTAATGTTTAACTCTCCTGGTTTAGTGATTATCAAATTTAAAGTTAAATAATCTGGAAGGAAAAGTTAATTAACAAGTAATTGGGATCAACTTTTTTTTTCCAGAAAAAAAAAAGACAAGCAGTACATTTCTAAGGCCAAGCACAAATTTTTCAAGCCAGTGTTTAATTTTTTGGCAAAAAAAAAAAAAAAAAAAAATGTTAGCCTGGCAACACTATTTCACTATTTGATAAATTAAATACTGACATTAGTCTGAACTGTAATTTTTATTTTATTTCAGCTTCAACAACAACAAAAAAAAACTCACATTCTGACATCAACTGGAAGGTAAAGTAATTTTAATACCATTATTTATCAGACTGAGCAAAGTGAAGCATAGCTTAGTTATCTTATTTATTTTTTACCACTCCTGTGTTGCTAAACGCCTTTTCTTCCTCTGAATAGTCATATTGTGTAAGAATAAGGAGGTAAGGAAAGCCAATACACAGATTTTATCAAGGATTCTGTCAAGCTTCTGAGGAAAAAAATATAGAAGTTTAGTAAGTGCTCCAGGATCTGTGACAGAGGAGCAAATTCCAGAACTGTCCCGGAAGAGCTGACACAGTTACACCTATGTTATTCCTTATCAATTTAATTGAACATTTTTTCCTGTGCTGGCATGGTGTGTGACTTCTGACCAGGACTTAATAAAAGCTGGTCCAAATATAATATATAATTGGAAAGCTCTTGCAATAAGCTATGCTTTAATGCTTATAACTATAAGAGATAAGCAAAAGAGAGTTTTGGAGGATTCTATTGTGTCTTGAATGATTTTTTTGTTTGAATTAAGTCTATGACTAATCTGATAGATATAACATTTCCTTATAAAACATTCTCAAGAAACTTTCCTAATGTTTATGTGAAATAAAGCCATCATATTTAAGCATATTATGCTAATATGTGTATTTTATGAAATTAATTTTGTAATATTAATTTTGTAATATTAATTTTTACTCCCACAGATTCCTTAGTTCAAGTGAATGACACTATCATTAGAGATCTCTTTACTGTGCCTATTTTCATCTCAGAGGACCAACTAAGTGCAATTAACTTGACTAAGCTCTCTCTGTGCTATCAAGTCCAAGGTGACCCAGGAGAGTGGTTCAACTTGGTCACAGATGAGTGTGTATCTGTCAATGGCCACTATACGTCTCACAATGGAACAGTTACTGCAATGGACAGTATTGGAGTGAGAGCTGTGGACAATGCTGGCCATTGTGTGAACATTGGTGTGGATGTGAATGAATGTGCTGCTACTGTGAATGGCGCACTCCTTTCCATCATGGGGAGATGCTCATCAGAAGGAGTGAATGTTAGAAGATACAAGAACCGTGTCCGCATTTCTGTCCCAAATTGTGCAGAAATCACCCTTGTCATGTGGGCGATATGTGAACGACATACTCCTGAACTAACACCTATTGATGTTATCAAGTTTGTGGTCATGAGAGGTCTCAACGATGGCAATCAGCAAGCTCATGGTCTTATAGGTAATTACTGCAAGAGAGGAGACAGCACATTAAAAGTGGGGGGTCTGAAGTTTATGTTACTTTTAGGATCAATATTTATCAAGGCTTAAAAAGGTGGGGAATCACTTTAAATTGGAATAAGTGTGCTTAATGTAGAAAAAAATTAATAAATAAAAAAAAATTTACAAGCTATACCTGTTTAAAAAAACCTTCCTACTCATTAATTATAAAATTCTTTACCATCGAAACTAAATGTAAAGTAAAAAATTGTCTGTAATATCTTTGTGAATATATAGAAGCACTCAATAATTATGTTTCATCTTTGTCATTGTAGGGAAGTTAGGACACTTTTTCCCAAAGAAGGGCCTATTTTTGATGCTGCAGGGTAACTCGGATTGTTAAATATAGACGAGAGAGCTGATATACAATTGGTAGCATTTGTTTGAAAATTTTTTTAAAATTACTGTAAGGGAGGAGACAGCACATTAAAAGTGGGGTGGGCTGAAGTTTATGTTACTTTTAGGATCAATATTTATCAAGGCTTAAAAAGGTGGGGAATCCCTTTAAATTGGAATAAGTGTGCTTAATGTAGAAAAAAATTAATAAATAAAAAAAAATTTACAAGCTATAACTGTTTAAAAAAACCTTCCAACTCATTAATTATAAAATTCTTTACCATCGAAACTAAATGTAAAGTAAAAAATTGTATGTAATATCTTTGTGAATATATAGAAGCACTCAATAATTATGTTTCTTCCTTGTCATTGTAGGGAAGTTAGGACACTTTTTCCCAAAGAAGTGCTTATTTTTGATGCTGCAGGGTAACTCGGATTGTTAAATATAGATGAGAGAGCTGATATACAATTGGTAGCATTTGTTTGAAATTTTTTTTTACTTACTAGATAGAATTTTTTCCATTGAACTAATTTTTTTTAATTTCAAAGTTACACTACTAGATTACGTTTGTGAAGTTGGAGGTATTTTGCTAATGCTAACATGTCAGCATCTTCATAGCTGGATTTATTCAACTCTTCCATTCATGACCATTTGCTGCATTTATCAGGGTATTTCAATCGCCAGGACTGAGGGAATGTGCTCATTAAATCAATATTTTAGCTCACAATGGAGTAAATCACATGCTTTAAGTTAAATTGCCAGGAAGTATGCTTTTGCAGATGTAAATACATTTGGCTAACTCCCATTTTCAATCTGAAGTATTAGGTAACAAGGCAATTCTGGAAGGTTAATATTGTGCTCCTCAGCAGTGGTTACAGTCATATAAAATCTGTTGAAATTATTTTCAGACCGTATTATTTTTTTTAATATTTTGGCGGCATCAACAGCAGAAAGAGCATCTTGCAAAACATGTTGATTTCTTATTTTGTAAAGAGGGAAATTGTCTCTGCTGCACTAAAATAAAGGTGACTAGTCCCATTCCAAACAAGGCTATAAATTTCTCCAATGATTGCAATAAACAACCAGCTTCCAAAGGTATTCATCATTCTGTTGAACAGATTCCTTCCAAAGACTCTAAAAGAATGTTTTCCATGGCAACTATTCTGGGGTCCATCTGGTGGGTCATAATGACTCCAGTTTAGTAACATCTTTACCACCCTCTTGCCACTTCATTAAAATAAAAATATGTGATATTTTAGAGGAAAATAAAATTAGCTTACCTATTTCTTTAACTATTTCAAGAGCATCCTGAATACATGGAAGCTGTCTTACAATATCTTAAAGCAAAGAATAAGTGAATGTGCACAAGAATGCACAGCTACTGTAGCAGAGTTATCTTTTCAAAATCTTGCTGCCAAGCTGGATCTTCTTATCATATTCGCTGCCTCATTATAAGCCTGTCCTTGACTTAATGATGCTTGGAGGTTGCTCTTGTGTCAGGAAGCTTAAGTAAACCAACAGAGTCCATTTGACACCCTAATTTCAATTCACCCAATAGATGGATAAATTTTATCTGTTCGCTTTTGATTACTGTTGATTACATCAATGCTGCATTAGCAATAATTGTAAACCAAAAAGATATTGTTGCCTTCAATGAGTAACTTGTTGCAGCTGCAAAGCTATCAAACCTGTTTTGGCTTCCAAGCTGTACAGCTATAAGTTTATTATTAGTGTGATTCTCTATGTATGAACGAATGGATATTTGTGCATCTGTAACTAAAAGTGTATACTATTTTCTATACTAACTAGGGATTTTTCTAATAATTGATATTCGACACCAACAATACATGTGATGTACAACATTGGTGCTTGTGTAAAGCATTTAAAAAAAAAAGATTCTGAGGGGGGGGGGGGCTCAGCCCCCCTGCGATAAAATTTTGGGGGGCTGAAGCCCCTGCCCCCTGTTTTCTTCTCCTCTGTACTGTTATTCTTATCCTGTACTTTAAAAAATAAAGTCAACCGATATCTTAAAATCCTGAATATATTTCTTAAGTGATTAATCATTGTTCTAGTTACCTGACCATAATAATTTATGGTACGTTACTATATTAAAGCTGGAGCTAGGGGTCATTTTGTGGCATAAAGTGACCAGGTGTTTTGTTGTTTAACTTGATTAGATACACCCTAGGGGTGTCCAAAATGTCCCATCTTAAGGTACCTGAGTGGTGAATCTAGTCGCAGGAGCTGATAATTGTTTAACCCCTAAAATATTGAAGCGTTTAGTATTATTAGAATCATCTATCATTTAAATTTGTAATATAAGCCTAATTTGAGCACATTCCTACAAATAGAGGTATTAAATGCTTTTTCTGAAAAAACTATTAGATAAGGCCCTGTCTTTGATATTATCCTAACCACAACATGTTAAATAGCCAAACATCAATAACTCCCATAATTGATTTAAAATGTGAGCTTTTTTATTTTATTTATTCTCTGTATCGCTATATCTCTGAATTTAAATGGAATATGGTATTTAGACTGTTATATGAGTTTACTCAGTGTTTATGTTGACACAAAACTGTATCAATATAATTTATTTTAGCCAAGATGTTAAATTTTAAGTATGGTCCTTGTTTGCAGATTCATGCACATGATTGTCACAATATGTGATTGAACCTTTTGCATCATTATATCATTAATTAAAAAAAAAATTTTTTTTTCATACTATGTGTTTGTGTATGATTGGATGAAGTCATTCTGTCGAAGTTTTTTTCTGTCTTTTCATCAGATAAAGACATCATTGCCAGTTTGATCATCACTTGCATCAGCTGCTGTGTCCTCCTTTTTTAAATATACCTGGTATTTGTTCCCCTTCAAACCAACAAATGCCAAACTATGGTCTGTACCCAGTTTCCACCCATGTCCGTCAGGACCAAATTCAACTGATTGTGACAATCTTGTGCTCTTCCATACATGAGCAACATAGGTGGTTTGTTTTGGTTTCTGCAGCACGGTACCTCTGCAGGGAGAAATGTAACATGGGTCAGAAGACTTAATTTTAGCAAGTGGCTGTTCAAGATTATGTAGTGCAAAAAGCTTACTAAACATAGAATCTTACTTTATTGACTTTCCTGGGTACATTGTACATTGCACAGACAAACTCTTCAATCGAATTAATGAGCTCCTAATACTTTACTTTCCAACTCTTCGAAAGTGAAGAACAAAGCCATTATTCTTTACCATCAATTGGAATGGACACCCTTTACCTGATGCATGAATGCTACAGTAAAGCCACACCAAGTTAAAGCAAGAATGCCTGGTAGAGAATTGTGTATATCAATACCATGTCTTCCTCAAAGTGCAGTCATGTTTATCACTCATCAATAGTTTGAATGACCTGCAATTATGAGCTGTTGCACATGTTTCCCACTTAAAATTAAATTATTGTATCTTAATTGTAGTGACCATATTTTTGTATGTCTTGGTTAATATGAATCATATAATTATAATTTTGGTGTCAATAAACACTTTTTAACCCCACCTTACATTAAAGAAATACCAGTTAAATAACCGAATAAATATGCCCACTTCAGTGAAACTGTTGAAAGAAAGTGACTTACTGCATCAAGTATAAGTGTTACCATGGTTGTTTTGTCTTCTGTATTATGGTGAGGATACTGTCACAGCCAGGACCTATTCTATCAGCTCACAGAAAAGAGCATTTGCAGATTTTTCATTTGACATCTCATTCTCTGCATGCATGAGGAAATTTAAGTTTCCATTGCAAATTTAAATATTGCATGATCTTATCAAATTTTAATTTTTTTTTTTAATTCACTTTTTTATGGGTTAAATCATCATCAGCTCCTGCGGTCAGGTCCACCACTGGAGAACCTACGGATCAGGTGTTTTAGACAACACAATGGTGTATCTATTCAAAAATATCAAACAGACTCCTGGTCACTTTTCGCAATTTTGCAATTAAATGATTGCTACCCCAATGATATTAATTATTTAAGTTTTATACTTCAATATTGCTGATCTCACTCCTCACTGTACATGTAATGATATATCTGGGCCATCCTAATTCTCTCACTTTGTTGAAATACAGAAGTTTTCACTCACATCTATACATACTAGAAGTTAAGAGTCTGTTTTTAATTTACTACAAACTAAAGGTCTATGATAACTAATATATCTCTAAATTGGTAATGTAAATTTTGATGATATTTATTTTTAATGTGTATTACAATATAGATAAATATTCAATTAAATGAATGTATATTTTGTCACAAATAATTTTATTTGCAGGTTTCATTACAGAATGCACCAGATAGATACAAATGCATAAACATGGACTTTCCTTTAGCTTTTTTTTTTTTTTTTCATCTTCATTTTTACACTGTTTTTCGTTGTCTTTTTATATTTTTGCTTTTGTATTATTTATGTATATAGGACAATTTTGGAACATGCCTGTTGATATCAGCCCATACAATGAAACAACACCTGATGGTGCAGACCTGTATATTGTCAACATCACTGTAGGAGGGACTCACCGTAACTATGTTGGTGTATTTCGTAATGCTACATGGGAAGATGATGAAGAAGATTGCCTCTATGTAGGAAACGCACAGGCGGGTCCAGATGGTCAAGGGTATTCTTTTAATGATGCTGTTATTGCAGGGAATTATGAGAACTACAGTATAAATGAGGCTTTTTCTGAAATTGACTACGAATTTGGCTTGTTCAGAGAAGACCTATGCAACACTGGTTCTGGATCTGGATCTGGAAATTTGAATTAATTTTTTCTCTCCTAATGTGTGTATTAGAGATGAACTAACATGTGTGATTTGTGTGTAATCTGTAATTTAGATTTGAATTGTTCCCACAAATATATAGATTATAGTATTTTCTAATTTACATATATTAACTCTTCTCTTAATCTTACTATAATTAACAATTTGTGTGTCTGTATGTATGAGTGAAATCTAACTCCTTCTAAACTCCTGAAGGAATCTTTATGAAATATTCAGCAATTGATTAGGGCACCTTACTGCATGACTTTGAGAAGGTAGACAACAAATCATATGGCAATAGGTGTTGTTTAGTTACTGAATGTGGTGTTATGCATATACTAAGGGTGTTTAGTAATAAACAACCTTATTCAAATTTATGATTTGTTTATCTGTACTGTGGACTCAACTCCATCCGAACCACTGGAGCAATTCCTTTTTCTCTTTTAATGACATTGGTGTCAATAATACTGAACAAGTTTGTTACTTCAGGTGACCATTGGAGAATTGCTAGTAGGAGGGGGGGTGAGTATATTGTAAAGCCTTTAAATTTGAGTCCACAATATCTCTCTGTCTCTCTCTTTCTCTCTCTATATATCTCTCTATATTTATATCTATCTATATCTATATCTATCTATATCTATATCTCTCACTCTCTCTCTATATATATATATCCATATATACATCTCTATATATGTATATATTTGTATGTATATATATGTATATGTATTTATATATTTATATATGCGTACGTATGTGTGTATGTATGTATGTGTGTATGTATGTATGTGTGTAAATATATGTATATATGTATATATATTCACAGAATCAATCTCGGGCTTCTAAATTGACTATATTTTTAATATTTTTTTATGTATTTTACACATCCCCCACTACTAGGAACTAATCTATATATATATATATATATATATATATTTTTTTTTTTTTTTTTTTTTTTTTAATTGCCGGCAATTATAATAAAAATTAAAATAATTATTATAATAAATATTGATACAGCATTATTCAAATACATTAAGTTTATTCAAAACATTAATATCAATTCTTCCGAATTTGCATTTCCTTCAGCTGATGGACCGGATAACAAATAATAAAAACAATATAGAAAGAATTACAATGCCATGCAGGAAATATGCTTCACCATGAAGTCTACTACATTGTTGGATGACAGGTAAAATATTTGGTTACAAAAAAAAATGTGGAAACAACAAACGACCACCTAATCACCCTCATAATTTTTTTTGAGGTTGGAAAGCCGCATGGAGTTCATATCCTAAATTTCAGCTTGAATGGCCTAGCATGTGACAGCACGGTGTTGCTCTCATGTTGGTGTGGCTATGTGTATACTTTGGGAGTTAAATTAAATTTTATTGGACTTGATAGCTGTTCAATACTAATCTAAATGTCTATATTAATATTTTGGGGTGTGGCTAGATAGACTCACAGTTACAGGAATTATCAATAATCTTGTGGTCACATGAAGACCACATACCAACTTTCAGTGTGACTGGTTCTTGTCAGTGGAAACAAATCTTGTATGTGTGGCCATGAAAAAACCAAACCCAGTTTCACACCCATATGTGTTGATAATACTCAACCGAGTACTTGGAGACCGCATGCCACATTTCAGCCTGGTTTGCCATTTAATTTTCTTTTCACTGCCCAAATAAACAATATTTAAATACCACTTTTTTGTATTTTTTAGCTTTATGCACATAGTTGAAAAGGTGTGGCTAGATGGGAACCACTCCATCTTATTCTCAGAGAAAAGTTGTGTCTGCATGCCAAGTTTTTGGTCTGTGGCTCCATTCATATTTTCTGGCAAAAATACCGTTTTTGTCTTTTTTAGTATAGATAGGGGTGTGGCCTTATAGACCTGCACATGAAGTACCCCTGGTAGCACTTATTCTAAATATATATAGTTCATGGGTCTAACTTCAATTGTTCGAATGTGAATCGTGGGTACAAAGACTAACAGATAGACAGACAGACAGACTATTCACACTTTATAATATATATAGATATGTATGAAAAAGTATATATTTTAATCCCATTCATTAACGTGGAGCATTGCCATCGATTTAATATAATTATTCTACATGTGCCTGTATTGTATCTGTAGTTGTGAAGACTCAAGACAGAGGAGTGTTTTGTATAAATTCAACACGATGTATAGGCATGTTTCAACTTACAACTCTGGAGAATTGCTGCAATAATCGAAATAGAATAGCTTTCGTCATATCTGGAATAGAAGACTGTCCTGGAAGAATCAAGACAGTTGGAATCTGTGTTATTCATAGTCAATTTTATGGTGCAGTTTTTTCCTGTGCTGGTATGGTGTGTGACTTCTGACCAGAACTTTATAAGAGGTGGTCCAAATATAATATATAATTGGAAAACTCTTGTAATAAGTTGTGCTTTATTGCTATAACTATAAGAGATAAGAAAAAGAGAGTTTTGAAGGATTCTATTATGTCCTGAATGATTTTTTGTTAGGATTAGGTCTGTGGCTGATCTAATAGATATAACGTTCCCTTATAAAACATCCTGAAGAAACTTTCTTAATGTTTATGTGAAATGAAATGATCATTATTTAAACATATTATGCTAATATGTAGATTGCTGTTCAATGTATTTTATGAAATTTATTTTATAATATTAATTTTCATTCCCACCAGATGCTTTAGTTCAAGTGAATGACACTGCCCTTAGAGATGTTCTCTTTACTATCCCTATTCTCATCTCAGGGGACCAACTAAGTGCCATTAAATTGACTAGGCTCTCTCTCTGCTATCAAGTCAAAGGTGAAACTGTTACAGTGGTACAACCTGATCACAGATGAGTGTGTATCTGTCAACTGCCATTATATGTATGCCAGTGGAAGAGTGAATGGAATGGACAGTATTGGATTGAGAGCTGTGGACAATGCTGGCCATTGTGTGAACATTGGTGTGGATGTGAATGAATGTGCTGCTACTATGTATGGTGCACCCCTTCCCATCATGGGGAGATACTCATCACAAGGAGTGAATGTTAGGAGATGCAGGAACCGTGTCCGTATTTCTGTCCCAAACAGTGCCGAAATCACCCTTGTCATGTAGGTGATATGTGAACAATATATTCCTGAACTAATTCCTATGGATGTGATCAAGTTTGTGGTCATGAGAGATCTCAACGATGGCAATCAGCAAGCTCATGGTCTTATAGGTAATTACTGTTATTCTTATCCTATAATTAAAAAAAAAAAAAAAATCAAGAGATTTTTTTCATATTCTTAATATATCTTTATGTGGTTAATCATCTTTTATTTTTAGTTCATTTGCCTAACTATAATAATTTATGGCGCATTATTTTATTGTAACTGGAAAACTTTTTTTGCATTCAACTTGTAATGTAGAATTCGATTTGCTCCCCCAATAATATTTGCTACTTATTTTATGCATCATTTTTTCCTATCTCACTTCCCACTGTATATATAATGGCATACCTGACCATCCTACTTTCTCTTACTGTGTTAAAGTGTAGACATTTTCACTCACTTAGATACATATTAGAAGTTAAAAGAGTCAGTTTCTAATTTACTCAAGCTAAAGGTCTATGATAACTAATGCGTCACTAAATTATAATGTAAATTTTGATGCAATTTACTTTCAATGTGCTGCAAACTATAGATGAGTATACAACTAAGTGAATATATTTTGGTCACAAATAATTGTATTTTCATTTTTTTTTTACAGAATGCATGAAATTTTTTTCATCTTTATTTTAACTCCATTTTTGTCGTTATTGTTTTATATTCTTACTTTATGTATTATTTATGTACAGTACAATTTTGGAACAAGCCCATTGGTATCAGCCCTTATGATAAAACAACACCTGATGGTGCAGACCTGTATATTTTCAACATCACTGTATGAGGGACTCACCGTAACTATGTTGGTGAATTTCATGATGGTACATGGGAACATGATGAAGAAGGTTGCCTCTACGTAGGAAACGCACAGGCGGGTCCAGATGTTCAAGGGTATTCTTTTAATGATGCTGTTATTACAGGGAATTATAAGAACTACAGTATAAATGAGGGTTTTTCGGAAATTGATTACATATTTGGCTTGTTCAGAGAAGACCTATGCAACACTGATTCTGGTTCTGAAAATTGATATTAATTTTTTCTTTCTTCATATTTTAATGTGTGTATTTACTATTCTCTTAATCTTACTATAATTAACAATATGTTTGTGTGTTTGTCTGAACGGAATCTAACTACTTCCAACTGCTGGAGGGATTATCACGAAACATTCAGTGATTGATTAGGATACCTCACTGCATGACCTTGAGGAGATAGACATCAAATCAGGTAGCAATGGGTGTGGTTTTGTCAGTGAGTGAGGTTTGATGTCACTACTGAGGCTATTCAGTGATAAATAATCTTACTATGATTCACAATTTGCTAGCATTTTTTTTTATTTTTTAAAATAATAGCTTTCACTCTTTTTTCTTAATTTTTAAATCTGAGGTCCATGACATACCTCTATGATAGTTAGGTGATTGTCCCTAAAATCTCTATAAGCCTAATGTGGCCACCACATATTCAGACATACCGGTCTGATCCCAGGATTTTTCTGGTGAACTGCCACCTGTCCATGTGGTGGAAGAATTTGTCCAGCCAAATAGAGCTCTGCCAAATACATCTATAAAAAGACAGCTAATAAAATCAATCTCCAAAAATGCAACTATCTGAGTTTAAAAAAATTGAGCTCAGTTTAGTTAACAACTCTCAAGTTTCAGGAGGTACAACGCTACTCTTAAATTTAGTTCAGCAAAATATTGCTAGGCTATATGACCTTTGGACCTGGCTTTAGCCTGTTGCACTTTATTCCAGAAGGCCAGTGAGAATGTTGAGTAGAGGGAATATCTAAGCATGGGCAAAAAAATAGAGATAATAATCAATTAAAATTGGGGAGGGAGGGGGGGGAGGGGAGGTGGTTATTGAATAGTAAAAGGTCTTAATATTTTTTGAAGAGTCATAAGAAATATAGCTAGCAATTAATTTCAATATATATCCAGAGTAATTAAGTGCTTCTTAAAATAATTTCATGCGAATTTCAAACTTGATACTATGTTATCAAAGAAAAGTCATGGAGAATACTAATCTTGAGAATGCATATGTGACACTTTGTCGAAATTTATTTTTTGAACAGAAACAACACCCAATAAACACACACCAAATACCATGCTAAAACACAACACACACAACACACACAACACACACAACACACACAACACACACAACACACACAACACACACAACACACACAACACACACAACACACACAACACACACAACACACACAACACACACAACACACACAACACAATGGCAAGGTGTTGAGCAGTTATAACCATTTATCTTCCAGATTATCTTCATCATCAGCATATTTGAGACTGTCCTTGATAACTCTCAGTTCAGATTCTATGATGACCAAGAGAACATTTAAGGATATCTCATCTTGTACCCACAAGTTTTTCTAGTAATCTCACATTCAATTCTGATCCTGAGCAATGTTCAGAAATATTGAAAGAAAAGAAAGAAGTCAGTTAGAAGCCTCTACATTCTGGGACTTGTTTCTATTAAAATTAAGAAAGTTGGATGATGCAAACATCTTTTCAATACAGCTAACTATAAAATTTGAAATTAGTAACTATGAGAACTTAAACAAAAGCTTACTTCAATATTCAGTTGAGTAGATACCAAAAAAAAAAAATCGTATGTGGGGGGGGGGGGGGGGGGGGAGGGGCATCCAGTCTATCACGGAAATTTAAAGTGATGTTCATTGATGCAGAATTACACAGCTAAGTATAGTCTAGGAACTGGCTTTTTTCAGTTTTTTTGTATGCCAGCAAAATATGCTCTGATGTCTCAAATACTTGAACATGTGCAAGCAATATTCACAAAATGATATTTTTCTATTCAAAAGATAAATTGCATTGCAGTGTCAATTATTCATTACATTTATAAGCAAACAATCAAATATGTAAATTTTTCAATCTCACAAAATAATCTGGCCTTGTAAAAGTAAGAACCGGGGTAATCATACTCTAAAAGAGGTCCTACGGAGCTGTGTTTGGGTTCAAATATAGTTTTGTGGGCATTTTTGAGCCCTAAAATTCCCAAATGGGGTTGAATCATACTCTAAAAGAGGTCCTACGGAGCTGTGTTTGGGTTCAAATATAGTTTTGTGGGCATTTTTGAGCCCTAAAATTCCCAAATGGGGTTGAATCATACTCTAAAAGAGGTCCTACGGAGCTGTGTTTGGGTTCAAATATAGTTTTGTGGGCATTTTTGAGCCCTAAAATTCCCAAATGGGGTTGAATCATACTCTAAAAGAGGTCCTACTGAGCTGTGTTTGGGTTCAAATACAGTTTTGTGGGCATTTTTGAGCCCTAAGATTCCCAAATGGGGCTGAATATGTTCTAATAACCTACTTAAGGCGAGGAACAAAATTGTGCTATGAGATATAGGCCAATTAGACAAATTGTTAGATATCAGATGCTTTCACGAGATTTCAGGATATTTTTGTTTTGATTATTAGAACAAGTGATACTATGGAGTATATATATTTTTTCTATGATTTTTTAATTCAAAATTTCCGGTGGCATTTCCAAAAAAAATTTCTATATGATTTTTGGCCAATTTTTTCTCCTGTGATTGTTGATAATCAACCATTCAGTATTAAATTATCCTTTGAAAACATTCTCACCTTCCTAAAAAATCAATAACCAAAACACGGGCAAATTGTGCTTTCAACTGAATTTTGACAATGTACCTTTCAGCATTGCACAATGCTTCCAAATCATTCTGCCCTTTCTAAAAAATCAACAGGCAATATTAATGTTAGTTGCATGCTTACAGAGCTGTCTTCATTTGAATGAAAACACATGGTACATAAATGGTGTTTTGAGTAGCTTAACTATATTTCATATTGACATTGACCCAGGAAATGCTATCATATATGCTATTGTTTATATAATTATTGACTTTCCAGAAGTAATTGGGTGTTTCTATATACTAACTTCAGACCCTCCTCCTTCTTACAAGGTATAAACTTCTCTCTTGGAAATAGCTAGTTAGCTGGTTTAGAAAACAACAAATTTCATCTGCTGTACTAGTTTACTGTATTATTTTTCTGTACTAGAGCTGCATACACAAATAGCAGCAGCTCACAAAATATGATAACTACAAATCATGGATCTGGATTAGAGATTAGTCATTATTTTACTATAATTCTCAACTTGTTTGTTTGTTTGTTCATCATTTCCCATCAGACGCTTGGTCCTACAGGGTTCAAATTTTCAGGGGTTGATGATAGCCACTAAGAATGGTTTTATGCCAGATTTTGTGTAGAGCTTCATAGGGTTGATTCTTTTTTTTTTTTCTTTATTTTTTATTATTATTTTTTTTTCAACTTTCCTTAGGCTGCTCAATTTCATTCATGAGTAACCTCCTAGCTGCATTATGAGCACTACTAACCACAATTGTGTAAACACACTCTAAATGAGGTCAGCAAAACTGTGCTCAAACTCCTTTCCATACTTTTACCTTTTCTTTTTTTTTTTTTTGAAGGCCCAATGAAGCATCTGGGAGGAGATATAGAACAAACGAACAGTAAAAAAAATCTCAAATTATAGTAAGATGTCTTTTTGTCTCATCCATAGGACCAGTACTATGTTAGTCAAAATAATTTGGTAAAGTTTTGTAATTCCTTATCACAGGAAAAAAAATGGGGAAGGGAAAAATTAAGGGTGAAAAAATGAGGAGAGATGGATAGAAATGGAGGGGAGGGGTAATGGCAAAATAAGTGGTGAAAAAATGAAAAATCAATTAAAAAATGTCTTATTGAGCATTGAACAAGAACCCAGGGAATCATGGCCTCTCATTTTCATTTATTGAGGGGGAGGTGTGCAGTGGATCCCCTGGCCCCCCAGCTTCCTACTCTCATGACATTATAGTTATAATTACTATTTAGTTTGATCATATTTTCTTCAATCTTCTAATTCCATTTTCATTAAGTAAATATTTGGGTTTAAGAAGGGAGTGTGGCTCTCCTGCTAAAACTAGATAAATCCTGCTAAATCTGCCGAATGTCCTGCTAAATATCTTCACCAGGTTGGTAAGTCTTCATAATGCAAATAAATGTGATATAAGCAAAATCCAAATCATGTTCCCCACAGATAACAAATCCATTCCCTCTCAAAAAATATAGTAAAGATAGACCATACAAATAGCACTCTAGAGTTTAAGTATATTTGATGTATTACATATAAACAAATATTTATAATTACTTGAGAAGAATATCTGTCCAACAAGGACAGAGGCCTCAACTCTGAAAGTCACACCATAGTCTGATGCTTTTACAGAATTAAACAACATATTAATCATTTCTTCTAACTAGCACGCAATCTTGGTCTACAGTTTTGTGGTTTGCTAGCCCATCAAATAGCCCACCTTTGGTTGGCTGTGGTCACAAAATTATCTTACCTGAGGACATGTTTAAAGTGAAGACATGTCTAAATGAAAACATGTCTCACAGGTGGACATGTCTTACAGGAAGACATCTGTCATCCAAGTAGATATTGTTTGCAATGTTCTACCTGTGTGTCCAGGTTTAATCTCATGCTAACATTTTTAATCTATAAAGCAGCACTCTAAGCTATGCTCAAAAGCAGTTTCAAACAAAATCCCACTAGTGTCAGTGGCTGCCTGGCAGACATTTCATTTTTCTTGATGAAGTTGCATAATTGATACTGTCTGCTATATTATGAAGGAATTTATTGTGTGATTTTCCCCATCTCTTTGAAAAAAGCTTTGAAAGTGGTATATATGTCTGTATGCTATGCCTGGATGCTATTCCTAGACTTTGGAGGGGCCAAGTTTTCTTGTGGTCTGTGAATTGGTTCAGAATGTTTTCTTTGTAATAATGTCCAAACAGTGGGGCGGATAAGCCAGGATATTCAAGCTACTTATGCACTTATTGAAAAACGCACTAAATTTGCTACACATGTATAAAATTATATATCAAAAAAAATCATCTAACAAACAAATTTGGATATCTTAGATTTGACCTTTGGTAACTTCTGGATGCTACTTTACGTGGAAACAAGTTGTTTGTTGTTTTTTTTTCTCACTGCATAATATACTACTGAGTAGGTATATTATGTTTGGTATAAAATGTAAGATCTCATTGAATGGAATATTATGAATATTGAATCAAATCAAATTTTTTTCTATTATAAATTTGCAGCTGTTTTAGTAGTTAGTGTTAAACACAAACAGTATGCTGCTGCAATAATTAAATGTTGATAAGATTGCCAATTTATGACAAGAGTAAGGGCCCTAGTCACATGTAAAGGACACTACTCACAAAATTAACCTAACATTTAAATGACAAGGGCAATAGAGATGACAATGGAAATATTTGTGAATTTTTTATAAATTTTAATTAATTATATATTTTTTAAATTTCAAATGTGCCTCACCTCACACAATTATTTTTTACATTCATATTATAATCCTATATGATATATCTTTTGGTTAGCCTTGTACCCTCATACCAGTCTCCTTCAGATGCTGTTGTATTTAGACACTTTTCATAGCCTCAACCACTCAAGCTATGGGAAACACGAAAACACATGGCCTGAAGTTCATTTGGCAGGTCCTTGTCAGACAGGTTGGAGAATTGGCCAAGGCATGATCACTTACAAATAAGCCAAGGTCAATTTTCACCATCATGCCTCACTATCTGAGTACAATGAGGCCATACTTTGGTTGAACTATTGAATGTGGATGTTGTGGGGCCACTCCCTCCTTCAAAGAATTTGACCCACCTCTTAACATTGGTGGACAGTCACTAGCTGACTAGAAGCTATTCCCTTAGCTAGCAGATATGCTAAAGATGTGGCTGATGACTTGAGTGGATAGTTTACTCATTATGTCCTACCCTCTGATGTTTCCTCTGACAATGGAATCCAGTTTAAGTCTCAACTCTTGCAAGATCTCTCTGATATCATAGGAACCAAGCTGCATTGGATTACAGCTTACCAACCCCAAGCAAATGGCCTCATATAGAGGTTTAATCAAAACATAAATTTATCCCTCAAAGCAGGCTATTTATCGCTATTATGGAAATCCGAACTTTATTTGGTCATGCTTGGCCTATGGACCATGCCGAAAGACCATCTAGGTACATTTCCAGTAGAACTAGTGTTGGGTATCCACTCACAGTCCTAGAGAAGATTGTAGATCATGGCCAGTGTGAACCAGGTGTAAGGACCATTCTTCAACTAGATAGATAGAAGTATGCAGACTCACTTCTCCACAACAAAATTATGATAACATCTCCATTAATAGTGGTAACATTTCATTGTGGGCTGAACTCTTTGAGATTAGTTATTGTTAGGCATCCATTTAATTTAATGTGATTACATATGTATAATGTATGTTAACTTGTTCTGTGCGGTTACTTATTATTTTGTTTATTTGTGACATCTTTGATGTGGCACAACCCACAGGAGTTACTACATAAAGGGACTTCTGAGTGGAAGAGCCAAATTTCTCTAATGTGCATTTAAGATAAATAATTAAAAACCTATTAAACTTAAGGTTAGCTTAAATTCTACTTAGCACTTAGGTTAATCTCTGGTGACAGCATAAACTGAGGAGACAGAGGCTTAGAACCCACTTGAACACCACACCTAGTGGCAGAGAATGCAGCTTATTCTGAGTTTAGGAGACAGAGGCTTAAAACCCTCTTGACCCCACACCTGTTCAGGGTCTGGGTCTAGGATTTAAAAAAGGAGGCCTCTTTTTCCTTCCCAACAGTGGGTGTGGCTTCTCAAATTCAAAGGTGTGTGTGTGTGTGTGTGTGTGTGTGTGTGTGTGTGTGTGTGTGTGTGTGTGTGTGTGTGTGTGTGTGTGTGTGTGTGTGTGTGTGTGTGTGTGTGTGTGTGTGTGTGTGTGTGTGTATATATATATATATATATATTTTTTTAATTATCATAAATTTTTAACCAGCAGAGCTCCCCAACTTGCCTTGGTAAAACCATATTGAATTTTCATATACAACAAGAATTCAAAGCCAGCCACTGTGGGGCACTTCCAATCTCCTAGGAAAGCAAGATAATTGCATTTTAAAGAATAATGGCAATGAAAACTTAACCAGCTAATTTTCCTAAGGCACCAACAGCTTTCAACCACTTACTATTAGTGGCAGCTGCTTAGCCATTGATATTTTTCATCTTTTGGCTATTGTTTTTTTTTTTTTTTTTTTTTTTTTGTTTTTGTTTTTGTTTGGAAAATTTGAATTCTTTGTTCCTCCACCTGGGGTCACTTTTTTTTTTGTTTCAGTTTACTTAATTATCTATCCCAGCTCCTTAAGATTATACCTGCAAAATTTTATCAAAGTAGGTTCAGCCATTAAAAGCCTTACCCAAAATAAAAGTGAGCATATGGCTTTATGTGTGTACAGATTATGTCAATTGCATATACAGTATTACCAAATTTTAAAATTTAGGCACTGGTTGGTGCTCCACTCTGAAGTTGGGTGCTCCACTCTAAAGTTGGGTGCTCCACTCTGAAGTTGGGAGCTCCACTCTGAAGTTAAATTAATTTTTGTAGCAAGGTATCAATATATAAATAACTCTTTACCTGAGATATAGAAATAACAATAAGTTATTTCATGTATACTAATCAGCAGCTGCATTGGAGCCACAGTTCATTTCAGCTTTATAGAAAACTCTTAACAAAAGAACAGGTTGTGTTGTTGCTCTTGGCTAAACTTGAAGGACCCAAGGAATTCATTTTGGAGGTGATTAGAAATGTTTAAAAATAAATAATTTTTGATTGGAGAAACCAGCTTTCCTCTGGCAACCTTTTTATGGCTGCAGCAAGAGTTGGCATCCCTCCTCACTTTCACATAACCACCAACAGATCCTCAGATTAAAAAGTAGGACATTTAGAGCACTTAAAAATACTTATCAATTGATAGATTTATGATAATTTGGGGGGGTGGGGGGGGGGGGAATAAAACAAAATTTAGATGGCATTCCAACCTTGCAGGCAAATAGTCCTCTAATACAGAACTCATCAACCTTTTCCAATTCTATTCACCTCAACCAGAGATTTTTGTTACCCCAAACATTGAGAACCAACAAGAGTCACATGGAGAAAGATAAGGTGGGTGGCAACCAACAGTTTTTAAGCTAGCTGATTCTTGTTATTGAATATATTTAGACACAATTTTGATAATTTTTTCAACTAACTTAGTCACGCTCATACATGAACGATCACTTACTTTAGCAGGACGAGTGGTTGAAGAGGATTTGGGGGAAAAAAGCCTCCTACTTTGATTTCCCCACGGAAAATTTCACTTGAAAGTTGAAATTCTGAAAGATAATTTTGGCTAAAGAAACTTCAAAACGCCCTAGAAATAATAAGTTGGGCTTCGTCTTCACGAGCTGAAGCTTTAGCTAAAGCTAAAATTGACCCGGGGTAATAAAATTGGGGAGGATAACAATCGTTACAGTTCACGTTGTTGGAATCAATAGCAGAAATCTGGATTTGGTAAATGTATTTCAGTTTGAATTGGTAAATTAAAGTTGGATAAAAGGGGGCCTCGTCCAGACCTGTCTGAATCCCCCTGGATCCGCCACTGCCAGTTCCAGAACTCCATGCCCCCAATTGAGTGCACCTATTTATTTTCAAATGCTTTAAATTAGCATGGAAGCTGTAAATCACATGTTATCATTGTCTAAGATCATTTATAGGAAAATTCCTAGTTAGAATAGAGAATAGTGTGCATTTGTAGTTACAGATGCACAGATATCCATTTGTTAATACATTAAGAATCACACTAATAATACACTTATAGCTATACAGTTTACTGAAGCATAACAAGTTTGGTAACTTTGCAGCTGCAACATGATACTCATTGAAGGCAGCAATACCTTCTTGATTTAATATCATCAAATAAATGCTATCCTCCATACCCTAGCTCTTTCATCTATATATAACAATCCTAGTTACCTCTGCAGCATCAAAATAGGTCTGTCTCTGGGAAAAGTGTCATAACTTCTACGAATTCTACAATGACAGAGATGAAACTTAATTATTAAGTTCTTCTATATATTCACAAAGATTGTATAGATACTTTCAATTAAGATTTAGTTTCTATAGTAGTTGTGGTTATCACATATACAATCAGCAGAAGTGGGTCTACTGTCACCTGATTTATATTTCACTCCTGCAAAGTGAATGTTTGTGCTGAACAACATATTCATGCCCCATGCTGCCAGCATTTTACTTCCTCTGCATGAGGCAATTGGCAAAAGCCTAAATCCATCAAAACCTTGGTGTGGAACCCTTATACAACAAAGCCTTTCAAGTTTCCCAAGAGGTTTGAGCCCAGGCAGTAATGCTGAATCATCCACAACTTTGACCCCTGTGTAGTTATTGGCGTATTGGACGATTAATAGGCTGATGAGCCCACATGTTGATGAGTCTATCTGAGCCAGGTGGTACAGCCACCACTCTGTATTCACCCTACTATCACTCCACATCATCTAACCAAGACAACCCTCTGTTCCACCACCTATGGGCAACAAATTTCCCATATCCTGGGAACTACACACTCCAGACAGAACATAAGGCCCTAATAAGACTTTTTGGATTAGATAACCATCACTGATATGGTTTCCTTAAGGTCTGGTCATTGGGCAGGAAGCTGTGTGGCTGTATAATTAGTGCATGTTAATCTGGACTCAAATTACTGAACTTTACTGTATGGTTGATTTAATCTCACTTTTTCCTCTTTTGGTTTTTATGATCTCTAATATTTACCCATTTGCCTTTGACCCTCCTTTTGTTTTGTTTAGTTTGGGATATAAGATCATACTATAGTGATACAGGGAATAATAAGGAATCTGACTAATTTTATCTTCCATTCAGTGTATTGGTTAGGACTGTTATAGCTTACAATGTGAACTCATGAAGTATCCTTAAGGGCCAACAAATTTTGGGCATCTTATTTTGGAGCATGTTGAGCCAGCCAAGTGATTTCATAATAGAGATGGTCTTATTTTCTAGGAATCTTACTTGGGAATAGTTAATTGGGGCAGATAACTTGGAGCAAGCAAAGTGGTCTCATGATGAAAGTGGGCTTATGATGAAGGTGGTCTTAATTCAGATGTGTTTTAGTGGATATTCCACAACAAAGATACTTAAAACTCAGCCACACATTTAGGTATTGTAGTAACCACTTGTTGTGGTTATCTGGTGAAAGACAATAATATACTCATAAACCTGTCTATATTATAGCTAAGATGAAATCAAGATAGCTGTACAAAATTTGAAAATAAGATCAAACGAAATATATATATATACTTATATACTTACACACACACACACACACACACACACACACACACACACACACACACACACACACACACACACACACACACACACACACACACACACACACACACACACACACACACACACACACACACACACACACACACACACACACACACACACACACACACACACACACACACACACACACACACACACACACACACACACACACACACACACACACACACACACACACACACACACACACACACACACACACACACACACACACACACACACACACACACACACACACACACACACACACACACACACACACACACACACACATATTAATTTCCTTTTCAGCTAATGTAGCTATAGTTGGCTTGCTAGCTATGAAAAATCAATACATATTAGGCATAGTTATCATCTGGCTGCTGTTTCATCCATTTTCTACCCATCACATTTCAATTTGTTTTCATACACCCATCAACAGCTCCTTCCACTCTACGTTTCTGGTAATCCTACAGGTCTGATTTGGATTTGTTGCTTGGCTGAACTCAATTAAATCCAGTACATGAGGGACTGTTGTGAAAAATGCTTGCGGGGTTCATAGGTTACCCACTAAAATACAATTCTTGTGAATTGGTGCCAGTCCTGTTGGTTAATTTAGAACAACCGTTTAGCTGCTGGTATAGCGGGGACAGTATATTCTGAAGTTGCTGAACCCTGTTCTTTGTTGGGACGAAGAGAAGAGGCGCATCAGTGGTTGTGGATTGATTGTCTCTAATTTGTGGTAACTTGAAAATGGTTGTTCCTCTCTTTGTCCCCATTTGTCTTCTATCCTGCTTAAGTAAGTCAAATTTGGTTGGACTAAATTGCAGTTGCGTATAGTTTCTGGTGGCAAATTAACCATGCTATATTCTCTCTGGATATGGTAATATTGACTGATTATCTCCAGCAGTTACAAAAGCTTGTGTTAGTAAAATTCCTGAACGTGTATATTCAAAGCAAAGTAGATTGCAGGATTTTTGTGGAAAAATATTATTTCATATGAGCACTTATTTATATGTAGAACTTAGAAGGCAGATATTATGGTCAGGTGTCAGATATCAGCTGGTGCTTAACCTTAACCATCACTACCACACTACAATTTGTAGATCAGTAAGATATGGAGGTAACTACAAACTTGTTGATATCTAGAATTGTTTTAAATCATAGTGGTGAGTGGGGATGGAAGAGATGGATAGGTGAAGACTGGAGAGGAGAGATTGTTTAAAAAAGTGTAATAGTCTAACAGAAACTCCAATGGAGATTTTAGAGCCACAATATGTGAATTGCAAAGCTGTGCATATGTGTGCATATGAAGATTAATTTTTAAAAAAGAAAAAAGAAGATGTATTCCTATATTTACCGTTTTTCATCTGAAAAAAAATTTTAGATCACCTACATCTGAAGGGAATATCAAATCAAAATCCCCTCTACTGGTGTTTATTCAAAAAAAAAATCTATGGATTTATTAACTACAAACCTTCAATTCTTTTATCAACAAAACATTCCTCATATCCCCACAACAGGCAGTTGTTAATGGTTGACTGGTTATCATGTGAACAATCAGTCAACCAAATCTTCTTATAAGGCAATGTCATGGTTGACTGTTGGTGAAATGAGAGAGTAATCATTCAACCAGTGCCTACTACAAAAAAGGTTTATATGTTCTCCTCTAAAGTTATGTTATGATATGTAGTGCATAGTTTAGTATGCAGCATATCCCTTCACATTACAAGCATTTATTGTAGTATTCACTAATTTTCTGTATTGCACAGAGCAATCTCATGTATACACATGCGTGCGTGTGTGTGTGTGTGTGTGTGTGTGTGTGTGTGTGTGTGTGTGTGTGTGTGTGTGTGTGTGTGTGTGTGTGTGTGTGTGTGTGTGTGTGTGTGTGTGTGTGTGTGTGTGTGTGCATTTATTTTATTCATGTTTTACATCAGGGAAGGAAAGTGAATAATGTACTTTTTTTTTGTTGAGTAAATGATGTTTTTTAATATCAAAGCATAGTATCTATTGAATGAATTCCAGTGGATTTATGTCCAAATTTTCAGTTTGCTGCCAAGAGCTTCAAAATACTGCCAGATTTGGCCCTGGCCACACTACTATGCACTCCACTTGGGGCATGCTTAATTAAGCATCTAACAGAAAGATGTGTTGGGGCAAAATTCTCTCTAATTGGATAAATATTCACTCTCTTTCAACCTCATGCTTATTTTGGGTGGTTGTTAAGATCTCAGGTAGGAAGATATGACTTTAGATGCATAGTCTCTGGGTGTGGGATTGGTGGATAAGATTTGACAAGCTCTACAGGAATACTAATTTGAGTTTCATCGAACAGCATGTTTTGGCATGTAGGTTTACAACTATTATAGAGACTTCCAGTCCAACTATTGCCAGAAGTCAGATTGATATCTGAGATAGACAGTTAGAATTTTAATTTTCTATGTTTTTTCCCCAATTATTAGCATTGTTTAGTTATAGCTTTGTGGGATGACTATTGCACACACAGAAAACCCAACAAAAACAACAAAAAAAGACAGCAAATAGACCCCAGCTACAATAGCTCTATACCATGCTCCTAAAGTATTAAAGTCATATGTCTCATGCATTGGCCAACAAATAGTTGATGCAGACATTAACATATGGAATAAATTAGTTGATACACATTACTAGGAATTACTGGAGTATGTATGCAAAAAATATACCAGTGGCTGCTCTTTTTAGAGCTTTACATTAACATACCAATTCTCAATGTTATCTACAATATTTAAATGTTATAACAGTATTCACTTAATTGGACAATGAAATGAACTTATACAATTTCCTCACTAGTAATTTTAATTTTCAAATTTTTCAATATTACTGGTGGTTTACAGACTAGTCGTAATTAGTGAGAAAAATTAATAATCTTATAGCTACATTAAAAGATAACTAAAATGTTGGGGGGGTGGTGGGTTTCTGTGGAAAAAAATGTTTGTTAACCTAATATTTTTAAAATGTGGTCCGTTGCAACAATGGTGGGATATAATATTTTGCTCTCACTGAGCAAATATGAGTCTGTACTTGCACAGATCGGTATTCTGTCCTGACACAAGTCTAATTGGATGCTGTCCATGTCCTAGTTAATTACTAATCTGTCCTGACTCTGCTCTTTTGAATTTTGTCCTGACTGTGATAAAATATAATTGTGTCCTAATCACTGATAAAATAAAATTATTCCCTGACACTGGTCAAATAGAATTTGGTCTTTGTGCTGATCAAATTTAATATTATCTTGACACTGTTGAATATATTTATCTACTTACATTATTTAAATCAAATTCCAACCATGTGTCGGTCATATTTAAGTCCATTTTTCGTTGATCAAATAATATTTTCTTTACGCTGATAAAATAGTCCATCTTGATGCTGGTCATATCAAATATTCTCGTGATACTGATGAATATATTTTTTGTTGTAGCAGTGATCAAGTACATACAAATTAATTTTATCTAATGATGATCAAATTGAAATCTGTCCTGACAGTGATAATATAGACTTCAGTCCTGACATTGGTCAAATGGAATTCTATCTTTATACTGATCCTATATAACTGTATTGTTACACTTGCTGGTCATATATACTTTTGTACTGAAACTAGTTGAATCAAGTTTGTCCTGACACTGATTAAATGGAATTCTATTCTAAACACTGTTCATAAATATTTCCAACATTAGTACAATTGAATATTATCCTGTCGTGCTGCTGGTCAGATTGAAATATGTCTTAATAGTGTTTGAAGAGAATTAACTTCTCAAAGTAGTCAATTATAATTTTCTTCTAACGTTGTTTTAAATAGACTTCTGTCTTCATACTGGACTAATATAATTCTTTTGTAACACTGATCAAATACAATTTTGTACTAAAAATGCACAAATTGATTCGGTTCTCAATGGTCAAATTAAAAAAAAAAAAATTTTTAAATGGATCAGATAAAATTCTGTCCAGAAAATTTCAATTTCAATTTTTTTTTTCTCAATGGTCCAATGAAATTTAGTCATAATATTGTTTAAATGAAAATCTTTTCTCATACTGGTAAAGTAGAACTGTGTTCTTACACTAGTGAATTAAAATCCTGTTTTCAAACTAATTAACTGTATTTTGTGTCCTGCACTTGTTAAATATGATTTTGTGTAATACTGGTCAAATGGATTTCTGTTCTAACACGGTTTCAATATGATTGTATTCTTATATTGGTTAATTCAATAGAATATTGTCCTCACAAGGATCACAACTAATTGTTTTGTTGTAAGCGTATCAATACAATTTTCCATGACAAGTGCCACTCTAATATTAATATGCTATGGCACTAATTAAGTTGAATGTTTTCATTACACTGATCAAATACAGTCCTTACACTGGTAAAATAAACTTCTCTTATAACACAGGTTTGAATAACATTCTGTCTTGTCCATCATATGCAGTTTCTCAAATATAAGTCCAGCTCAAATATAACATTGTATTGACCCTGGATCAATAAATTTCTCTCTTGATTATAATCTTATTAAAAATGTGTCATGACACTGGTGACTGGTCAAATCAGAATAATTTCTTAAAATTTGTATGCCCATTCATTGATAATATAAAATTCTTGGCATTAGTCACATGGTGAAATAGAATAAAGTTCTAACACTGGGCAAATCGAGTTTTGTGCTGACATAAGCCTAATAGTGTTCAGTCCTGACATTTATAAACTAAATTTTTGTATTTGTACTATTCTAATAGAAGTCTGTGCTGTTTCCCCTCAAGGACAACTTATCTTGACACTGAAACAATATAATTCTGCTCTGTTGGACATTACACTTTGTCCTGATACTAGTGAAATGTAATTGTGTCTCTGCACTGATAAAATAGAATTTTATCCTGACACTGATAATATAATTCTCTCCTGGCACTGGATAAATATAATTATTTCCTGATACTTCAAAATATAGTTATGTACTGACACTAGTGAAAATGCCATACATTTGGTAATTAACTCTGTCAATGTGCCCAAACCTTTCAACCAGAATTCAATCTGGTTGTGACACTGGTAAAATTGAATTTTCTGCTTTTATTTGTCAAAAATAAGTTTTCTAATCATCTAAAATGTTTTTGTTTTTTTTCCTGCATAAAATAAATAACATTTAGTCTTATCAATTAGTAAGTTTTATTGTTCTGGCATAAGCTGACTGAAATCTCTCTAAAACACTAATCTTCTCCAACCTCTCCTCCTTTGGGAAATGGGAAGGTGGGCCTAGATGCTACTGGCCAGATCACCAATGAAAGAGATCAGAAGAGTGGTGACCACAGAAGCTGACCTCCTGTGACCAATCCTTGACCCCAAAAGTGTTGAAGTCAGTGAGTGGCATCTACTTCAAACAGCTACAACAGATTCCTGGCAAAGTTCAACTCAAAAGTCCATAAACAGTTGCAAATGCAGCAGAATCTGTGGGTACCAGTTAAGTTCCTTAACTCTCTGGAGCCAGCTGAAATTCCTTCCCACTGTCTGAAATTCCATCCCACAAGTTTAAGTAGAATGTTGGAGCCCCAATCACTTCTCAGGAACCCTTCTCTGTCATGACATAATTCCTCTTTGAATTCAAGCACCTGAAATTCCCTATCAAACTAAGCTTTGCCGTGCATATAAATAAGGCCAGGTGCAATCTGTCAAGCTTGCTGGACATGACTTTCAATTTCCCAGTTTCTCCCATTGCCAGCTTTAAGTTCCCTCCTCAAGTGTTGGCTTTCCCAACTATCTATTCATACTTACCTCTGGCAGAATGAGTATAAATGTATTATGACACTTTTATTTGCCAGTTATTGAATGATTTTCCTTCCGTATTTATATGTCATAGCTAACCTCTTAAAATTGTATAGGAATATTTCACTCAAGATGTCATGTGTCCGAGTAACACTGAATAGACCTTGTGATAGTCTAAAAAAGTATCTTAATATTGTTTATTGGTAGAATGTAAATCCTTCCCATCTCATTTCAAATTTTTAGGCCTAATTATAGTTTAGAATTCGAAATGCTGCTTCAGAGTAGCTTCAACAGAGCTAGAAATGAAGGAATAATATCAAACTGAGCCAAGCAAGATCTTTGCATTCTGAGAGCCAGTGTGCAAAATCTTTTATTTTTCTATCGAGACCATGTTTTTCTCGGAAAGCACTGCATAGAGCTTTACCGAATATTGCATGATGGCAAAGATAGTGAATTTGGCCTCCTTCACCCTGGGAGGTGGTGCCAAAAGGACCAATATTGACTTTTTAGTGCTGTAATGCCCACACAACCAAATGTGACCCAGCCATTGACCACCCTCCACACTTAAGGTTCATAACTGCCAAGTTTCACCAAAATATTTTCAGTAGTTAGGACATCAACTGCAAAAACTCATTTCCTATTGAAGGAGGCCAGCTCAGTCTGTAAATGTAATTTGCCTGACTAAAATACCCAAATTGCACATCTACTTATTATTATATGTAATGAGCATGATAACAACTATCACCTCATTTTTGCGGATATTTATATATTTTGTTTTGTGTTTATAGTTGCAGTGACTGTGGAGTCACAATATGTGAAATGCTATGTTGAGGAGACCTGCGGTGGAGATTACGAATATAGCAATATTAAAGATTGCTGTGATCATAGATATCATCCACCTGGGTTGGCATATAAAGATAATGAGGGATGCACCATGTGCGAGAACAGTAAGTGCTGAGCAATTATACTGTGAATTTTAATTTGCACTCTTCAACCTTAAAAGTTTGGTCCAGAATATGGTGTAAGACAGTACACCATGCAACACTATATATTGATATCCATTACCTGGATATGAATCAAATCTTCTCCTTTGCCCATTGTGTTTGTCTTAGCATCATATTCTGGACAGTTATTATAGTTTTTATTTGTTCAATAATTGTCTCCCAAAAATTGAACAAATTGCAACCAACTAGTATATTCTAGGTAGTGTTTGTCTTTAAAAATTTTTATATATATGATCAGTTTGTATATATTCATTTATTATTTGTGTAACCTCACTAACTGCCTAAATAATTTCTGGTAAAAACATTTCATCCCCAGATCTTACGATCACATCTCCAATTTTATTCTGCTCCCTGCATGGTCCTGTCCCTGCCTAAGGTCTTAAAATTTCCAAAATGGATCCAACAAAAGAGTTAAGAGTCACAAATTTTTTTTTGCATCAATAGTTAAAAGGTCAATAAATCAAGGCCAAGTTTTATAGAAAAGTAATGAAGAATCCACAATATAACTATGCATGTTTTTTAAGTGACTAATAAAAGAGCCGCACACAAAATAAATAATTGAAAGAAAAAGTTAAGTCCACTGTGTGTGTGCAGCTGATAATAAAAAGAAAAAATTTTCCCAGCGAAATCTGCTGAGTGAGTGGAGTGGACTAGATAGAAAGAAAAATAAATGAAAGAAGAAAATGAAATCAACTATGTGTGTGCAGTTGAGATTGAAACAATAAATGCCAGCAAAACTAGCTCTTACAGCAGATAGAAATGTATGGTGAAGTCTGCAACAGCTTCTTGCTTAAACTCCCCCTTATGCAGTGTTCACACACACACACTTTATTTTTATTTTATCTAAACAACTATATAAATAAACTAGCAGCATATACCCAGCATTGCCCGGTCAATATAGGCTAAAATCCTACCCTTTTTGGCTTTTTCTCATTACAATGGTAACCATTTTGCAAAATTTTAGCCCGTGTTTTAAGTTGGGTCAAAACTTATCATCATGCCAAGTTTCAGAGAAATCCACCTACTGGTTTGGCCAGAATGATAGACAGGCAGGCAGGCAGGCAGGCAGGCAGGCAGGCAGGCAGGCAGGCAGGCAGGCAGGCAGGCAGGCAGATTTTTTTTCCCAGATATGCCACCGGGCATAAAACCATCTCAGTGTGGGTCTCCTCCATCCCTAAAAGTTTAGTCAAAATCTATCAGAGGGTTTTTGAGAAACGTATGAACATAGTTACATAATTACATAATTACATAGATCTTCTAATATATATATATATATATATATATATAGATGAAAATAAGCTAAGGTTAATTGATTAAGCCGACATGGAATGAAGTAGAAGGTAAGTTTTGATACTACTTTATATGTAAAACTTCTTAAAATATCTACTACTCTATCTGTTTTTGTGTGTATTAGCTGTATGTAATATCAGTTCTGGAATTATAAAGATTTTAGCAATAAAAACATTTATAATTTAATGAAAAATAAATGATTTACTGTTTCCTTACTAAGTATGGAAACAAGAAAGCATGAACACTCAATTATTTTGTGCCTTTTTTTTTCAGATTTTATTACTTGATAAAAGAAAATATTCATTCTTTTAATCAAAGACCAATTATGCCAAATTTTGAGATGTGATCTCCACTTACCCGGAGGTAGCATTATTAACACACGTGGGTGTGATTTATCCAATCACACCCCTTGGAAGTTGTTTTGCCTATTAAAAGCTAACCAAATGACTAAACAGACTGAAATTTGGAATTTGGTTTCCAAGCACTAGGGTGTGCACTATTAATCACATGTTCATGTGTCAATGGGTATGGTTTGGTCATTGCTACACACATATGACTTTTTATTATGCCTAACTCATTTATGGACCAATCAGGCTGAAATTTGGCATTTGGAATCCAAGTAGCCAAGTAAGCATTATTAACCACATGTGATAGTTATTATTATCTTTTATTGTCATCTCTATTTTTCGATAAAACATCCTTGAATGAAGAAGCTTGAATTTCATTTGATTGCATACTCTCAATTCAGTGTGGTTGTTCCTATTCAAACCTCTTCCTGTGTGTTTGTGAGGCTAATACTTGACAACTCTTGGACACATGCTGGGTCACACTTGGCCACACAAATTTTCTGCCTAACCACCATACTAATTATAAACTGCTGTTTAGGTTGGCGCATCCTACTATGCTTTTGAGACAAGAAAAAGAAGAAAAAAAAGAAGAAATAAATATATATATATATTATATTAACATCCACACCTCTTCCTGTGGGCAAGTCAGGACAAAAATATCAAAAATGATGCAATCTATTTATGGTACTTATGGACAGTCAAATTCATGGACCTAGAAATCTAAATGGATGCCAACATAACTTGAATCTGGTTGGGAAATGGGTTGAGTCACACTAGGTCACAACTTTTCCTGTTGGCATGTCATTATATCCCGGGCAAAGTCTGTCTGATTCACACTTAAATTGTTTAAGTTAGGCCCATGAACCCATGTATATTCAAAATCAGTGTCACCAGGGGAACGTAAAGCTTTTCAATATGGCCACACTCCTTTCTGTATTACAAAAAAAAAGAAGAAAGTGGTAATTTTAACAGAAAAAATTATGGACCTACATGCCTAAAACTTTGGTATGCAAACGCAACTTGACACTGTGAATAATATGGAGTTGGTCCCATTTGACAACACCTATTTTTCTTTGCATTTAAAGCTGAAAATTTATATATTTATACATATTTATACACACATGTATGTATATATATATGCATATGTATCTAACTTTAACCTTTCGAGTGTGTATTGCTGGTACACAGACAGACAGACAGACAGACAGACAGACAGACAGACAGACAGACAGACAGACAGACAGACAGACAGACAGACAGACAGACAGACAGACAGACAGACAGACAGACAGACAGACAGACAGACAGACAGACAGACAGACAGACAGACAGACAGACTATTCACACTTTATGGTATATATGTATATACGTGTAGTCCACATAATTCAAATCTAGTTAGCACGAATTTCCTATTTATTCCAAATTTTCTTGGGTCCCTACATAGGAATAAAACAAAATGTTCAGAGGGAAAAGATCACCTAATTAAAAAAAAATTGAATTGCCCAAATAAACAATACGTATGCACACACTAGTAACTCCAGCTGGTGAATTTTCTACTATTTTTCCTTCCTATTTAGTTGTGACAAGAATCTTTTTAGTTCCTCTTATAGTGATGGCAAGAAAATTCTTGGAATTTTTGTTACCATCTGCAATTGCCAACTGCTTTAGAAGAGCAGATTTTGCTCACCATCAACACATTTTGAAGAGGTAGTGGAGAGTGTATCTGTTTCATCATTTTGAACTGATTTTGATGTGGACTGCACCTTTGAGGAGTATTATGACATGAGAGCCAATTACTGTGCAGCCCTATGCTAGCAGTGCAGACATTGTATCCTCCCTAGGGCAGAGCACTGAAGATGTAGAAGACAGTGATAATGTTGGAGGTGACCCTCCTCTCTTTGTTATTTTCCATCAAACTCATTCTAGTTTCGTAGATATAAAAGTTTACCTGCTATGCTTTTGTGCAGAGAATGATACTGAACCACTGTATGATCAATTGGAACAACTTGAGACTGAGTTGCTAAAAGCTCATAATAATTCATTGACAAAAAGATTCATAACTGATTATGCTGTAAAGCAATAATATATAATTACAAACAAAAATGGTTTAGGAACTTGCCCTTATTTAACAGTATGTGATCCATGCCTACTTCCCTAAACCTATACACATTATGTGATGTAATTGTAGTGATCTGGAATTAGCTGATGATTATATCTTCTTACCTGTGTGCATTCACACATATGATTAGATACCGTGATGTGAACATATAACTTCTGGTTGCGTATGATGTTTCTAATGATCACATATTGAATGTTTCTCTTATGTCTCTCATCACTGTTCACACTTTCATTTTTGTTTCAGAGTTTGGATTCTTTTGGAGTAATTTCACTGGCAAAGAGGATGATGATGATTATTCAGTTAAGATTGGAACAATATCTGGAAAATCTCCAAAAAATTTTTTTTTTAGTATTGTGCCCCATTGGATAACAGCTGGTAAGACTACTTACTTTACAAAGGTTCTATTGTACTTATGTGCAGTCAAGCTTTAGTACATTCCATATGAAGCAACAAAATTATCATTGTTCAACTATTTTAATATTGATTTAATCTTTTGTAAACTTCCATTTTTTAACGATTGCACACATGTCTTTGTCTATGCATATGCATTGAATGTGTAATTTTTTCTTAACTCTATGAATCTTCAAACTAATTTTTGGTTTTAAATACTCCACATCTCTCTATTTAAATGTAGGTTTGTAATTTCTCCCCTCCATCCTTCTCTCTTTCTTTTTTTTCCTTTTTCTCCTCATTTCCTTTCTCCTTTAATCTCAAAAATTCTTTACTTATAATGTAGTGTAATACATTTTTGACCCATCTCCTGCATAATATGTCCTGGTAATCAATGTGGTTGGTAACTTTTTTCCCCCTCAAATAAAACAATGATTTATGACCTGTCAATGTTTAACTGTTTCTTAATTGAAAATTATAACACTATATTTTATTTTTATACATTTTCAATTATAATAACACTTTTGACGTGTTATAGGTGAAGATGATGTGCTTATACCTATTCATAATCATACTATCAGTGGAGGACAGGACCCATTTAATGTTCAATTTAAATTATTGAAAGACTCAATAGCACAAGAGGGAGAAGAGACCTTCACTCTTAACTTTTCTTCTCCTTCTTATGATGGAAAAACTGTTTCTTCTATTGAAGTAACAATACAGGATACTACTGGTGAGTTTGAACTCTGGGGAACAGTTACTTGTTCATCCAACTGAAATGGTTGGCTAAAGTAGTTACACTGTTAGATACTCTAAATAAAATATTGCTGGCATGATCCATGTTCTGTTATAACCATAAAATAAATATGAAAAAAATGATAATGTTTGTAAATGGAATACCAAAATTTTCTCTTCCGTTTTTTTTTTGTTTTTTTTTTTGATAACATTTTTATTGTTTATTTTTTGTTCAGATTTGGTTTTCATATGCACCTTTATTGAATTGATTCTATTTGATACAAATCCATTTTGTTTGATGCTACTATAGTTTGTTTGAATTGTATCATGTAAAGGTACTAGCTACTTTTTCTTAGCCAGATACACAATATCGTTCCAGATATCACAATATTAAGTGACTATACTTCAGTATAACTTATAAAAGATGTTATCTTAATTTTATTTAATTTCAACGTATGGGTAACCATTATAAATGGGATGTCCACACTATAAACTTGGTCATAATGTTGTCAAGATATTCTACTGTGTGCATTACAAACATGTTTTATATGCTATGGTCTAATTGCTATCCACTTAATTCACCTTTTTATGTAGCTGAGATCTAGTCAATCTAAGACTTAAGGCTAGTTCACAATATATTGATAGCTCATTGTTTTATTCCTTTCCTGCACCTACTATCTAATCGTTAATTTGTGAGCCTGATCTTCATCCTCCATTTTATCAAATATAACCAGGAGGACACATCTTACAAGACGACATATCTTTCAGGAGGATGTGTCTTATAGGAGGACACATCTTACAGGTGGACAGATTTTTTTTTTTTTTTTTTTTTTTTTTTTTTGAGTAAATGATGTTTTTTAACATAAAAGCATAGTATCTATTGAATGAATTCCAGTGGATTTATGCCCAAATTTTCAGGGATAAAAATATCCCTGAATGTTTTTCCCTCTGTAACTGTGAGGTTGTTACCCATCCAAATACTTAGCAAGCCTAACAATGCTACAGTTGTTGAACCATCAGCCTTATTAATATTGCAGCACATCTATTTCTGTTCTGTACCAACATAGAATTTTATTTGACCTGTAGATCAACAGAACTATATTTAATGCATAAGTCCAGAACAAAATTCTATACAATCAGTATTAAACCTGAATTCAATTAGATCTGTATCACATCTGAACTGGCAGGAAAAAATATCACATTTGATAAGTGTAGGAACCAACTTTATATGACCAAAATGACAGAATACCATTTTACCAATGTAAAGATAGAGAATTTATTTTCAGAAATGTGACATCAAAATTGTACATTCATTGTCACAACAGAAACAAGAATAGAATTCTATTAAACATTGTGAGGAGAGAATTCAATCTGAGTGATGTCAGGGTGTCAGAATATAATCAAGTCATACAAGTGTCAAGAAAAAGTTCAATTTGACCAATGGTAGTATAAAAATATTTTGTGCCATGACAAAATTATATTTAATCCAATTTGGGATAGAGATATTTAGTGTCAGGACAGAAATATAAATTTTGTGGTCAATCTAATGCAAATTATGTCAACTTACATGGTCAACTTGAACCCTTTTTGCTTAATATAAAATGGAAAAGGATCTTGAGGCATTTCTTTTGGCTCTTAAGCAATAGACACACAGACTATATGTGCTATCACTAATTATAAAACTTTCAAAAATATGTATTCAAGATCAAAATTGACCAGTATGACCTCCTTTGAACTTGTGCTTATTAGTACATGGCTCACGATGATGTCAGTGGTCTTGTAACTATTTATGCAAAATTAAATATGATCTATGCACACTGTTACCAGGTCACAAGACAATAAAAATGCCAAACAAAACTTAAATTCTGCCAGGAAACTGCCAAACTAGAAATGAAACTGCCAGAGACACTACCAAATGCTTTGACTATTTCTAGAGTTATATTTAACATGAAATAGCTTTTAATGAACAACTTTTGAACATGAATGCATGTATTCTTAGTCACAGTCAAGCAGTTCGACCAGAGATTCTTCTTTTTCAGGTTTATCTGACTTTTTGTGCATCACGGTAGTATTAAACCAAAGTCATCATTTCTTTGGTAATCACAAAGTCTTTATAACAGCCATTTTGGGTTAACAGAGGTATCCAAATTCTGATGTTTCGGGGAGTTGTCTTTGTGCAGGTCACATGTGAGAAAATGCGTTCTACCACAGCATTTGAAACAGGTGCTAATTGACATGCAAATGCATACATTGTCAATTGTTTGTATGACTTCTTTCCAGCACTATCAGCTGCATAGTTTGAGATTCCCAGCCAAAAGTCTGAAGTGGTATCTGGAATGTTGCCACCTAAGACTGACACTTCCTTCCAATTGTTAATTAATTATCTTGCCAGTTGCTTGCATGTTAGGGTTCATGATACCTGCACCCCAGGGACTGGTTCACATAAGGGGTTGTCTCTAGACTTTACATCTAAAAATTGCCAAATACTGCCAAGATGACAAGAAATATAGAGAACTGCCAGATATTTTAAGTACTGCCAGAAAACTGCCAAAAACTTCAATAATTCTTTGGGGGGGGGGGGGGGGGGGAGTTTGCTGCCAAGAGCTTCAAAATACTGCCAGATTTGGCCCTGGCCACACTACTATGCACTCCACTTGGGGCATGCTTAATTAAGCATCTAACAGAAAGATGTGTTGGGGCAAAATTCTCTCTAATTGGATAAATATTCACTCTCTTTCAACCTCATGCTTATTTTGGGTGGTTGTTAAGATCTCAGGTAGGAAGATAATGCACTCTATGATAGATACATAGTCTCAGGGTGTGGGATTGGTGGACAAGATTTGACAAGCTTTAGCAGGAACACTACTTAGAGTTTCATTGAACAGCATGTTTTGGCATGTAGATTTACAACTATTATAGAGACTTCCTGTCCAACTATTGCCAGAAGTCAGATTGATGTCTGAGATAGACAGTTAGTATTTTAATTTTCTATGTTTTTTCCCCAATTATTAGCATTGTTTAGTTATAGCTTTGTGGGATGACTATCGCACACACAGACAACCCAACAAAAACAACAAAAAAAAACAGCAAATAGACTCCAGATATAATAGCTCTATACCATGCTCCTAAAGTATTAAATCATATGTCTCGTGCATTGGCCAACAAATAGTTGATGCAGACATTAACATATGGAATAAAATATTTAATTCACATTACTAGGAATTACTGGAGCATGTATAAAAAAATATACCAGTGACTGCTCTGTTTAGAGTTTTACATTAACATACCAATTCTCAATGTTATCTACAATGTTTCAATGTTATGGCAGTATTCACTCAATTGGAAAATGAAGTTAACTTATACAATTAACTTTCCTCACTAGTAATTTTCAAATTTCTCAATATTACTGGTGGTTTACAGACTAGTCATAATTAGTGAGAAAATTTTATAATCTTATAGCTACATTAAAAGATAGCTAAAATATTGGGGGGGGGGGGTTTTTGTAGAAAAAATGTTTGTTATCCCGATACTTTTAAAATGTGTTCCGTTATGACAACAGTGGGATGTAATATTTTGCTGTTACTGAGCAAATATGAGTCTGTACTTGCACAGATCAGTATTCTGTCCTGACTCAAGTCTAATCGGATGCTGTCCATGCCCTAGTTAAGTACTAGTCTGTCCTGACTCTAGTCTGTCTTGATTCTGGTCTTATTGAATTTTGTCCTGACTGTGATGAAATATAAATGTATCCTAATTACTGATGAGATAAAATTATTCCCTGACACTGGTCAAATAGAATTTGGTCTTTGTGCTGATCAAATTTAATTTTATCTTGACTCTGTCAAATATATTTATTTACTTACATTATTTGAATCAAATTCCAACCATGTGTCGCTCATATTTAAGTCCGTTGTTCATTGATCAAATAATATTTTCTTTATACTGATAAAATGGTCTATCTTGATGCTGGTCAAATCAATTATTCTCGTGATACTGATGAATATATTTTTTGTTGTAGCAGTGATCAAGTACATACAAATTAATTTTATCTAATGATGATCAAATTGAAATCTGTCCTGACAGTGATAATATAAACTTCAGTCCTGACATTGGTCAAATAGAATTCTATCTTTATGCTGATCCTATATAACTCTATTGTTATACTGATCGTATGCAATTTTATCCTATGTCTGAATAAATACAATTATATCCTTACTCTGATTCAATTCCATTTTTTCATGACATTGAACTAGAAAAATTCTGTCCTGACTTGTCAGGTATAATTTGTTGTAATACGGTTCCAGTAAAATTATGTTTGCACATGATCATATAGACTTTCATCTTGATACTGTGAAATAGGATTCTATATTACAATTATTTAATTATATTTCTGTCTTGACACTCAACATGCAATTTTAACCTGATGTTTACTCCTTTATGAATGGATTATGTCCAGACTCCAGTATAATTAAATCGCAGACTTGCTGGTCATATATACTTTTGTACTGAAACTAGTTGAGTCAAGTTTGTCCTGACACTGATTGAATGGAATTCTGTTCTAAACACTGTTCATAAATATTTCCAACATTAGTACAATTGAATATTATCCTGTCATGCTGCTGGTCAGATTGAAATATGTCTTAATAGTGTTGGAAGAGAATTATCTTCTAAAAGTAGTCAATTATAATTTTCTTCTAACGTTGTTTAAATAGACTTCTGTCCTCATACTGGACTAATATAATGCTTTTATATCACTGATCAAATATAATATTGTACTAAATATGCACAAATTGATTCGGTTCTCAATGGTCAAATTAAAAATAAAAAAAAATTAATTTTAACATGGATCAGATAAAATTCTGTCCAGAAAATTTCAATTTCAATTATTTTTTTTCTCAATGGTCAAATGAAATTCAGTCATAATATTGTTTAAATGGAAATCTTTTCTCATACTGATAAAGTAGAACTGTGTTCTGACCCTGGTGAATTAAAATACTGTCCTCACCAATTAACTGTATTTTGTGTCATGCACTTGTTAAATATAATTTTGTGTAATACTAGTCAAGTGGAGTTATGTTCTAACATGGTTTCAATATAATTGTATTCTTATATTGGTTAATTAAATAGAATATTGTCCTCACACTGATTACAGCTAAATTGTTTGTTGTAAGCATATCAATACAACTTTTCCATGACAGGTGCTGCTCTAACATCAATATGCTATGGCACTAATTAAGTTGAATGTTTTCATTACACTGATCAAATACAGTCCTTACACTGGTAAAATAAACTTCTCTTATAACACTGGTTGAATAGCATTCTGTCTTGTCTGACCAATCCTTGACCCCAAAAGTGTTGAAATCAGTAAATGGCATCTACTTCAAACAGCTACAACAGATTCCTGGCAAAGTTCAACTCAAAGTCCATAAACAGTTGCAAATGGAGCAGAATCTGTGGGTACCCAGTTAAGTTCCTTAACTCTCTGGAGCCAGCTGAAATTCCTTCCCACTGTCTGAAATTCCATCCCACAAGTTTAAGTAGAATGTTGGAGCCCCAATCACTTCTCAGGAACTTTCTCTGTCATGATATAATTCCCCTTTGAATTCAAGCACCTGAAATTCACTATCAAACTAAGCATTGCCATGAATATAAATAAGGCCAAGGACAATCTCTCAAGCTTACTGGACATGACTTTAAATTTCTCAGCTTTTCCCATTGCCAGCTTTAAGTTCCCTCCTCAAGTGTTGTCTTTCCCAACTATCTATTGAATATAAATGTATCATGAAGTTTTTTTGTCAGTTATTGAAGGATGTTTTTTCTATATTTGTGTCATAGCTATCCTCCTAAAATTGTATAGTAACCTTTCACTAAGTTGTCAAGTGTCCGAGTAACACAAAATAAACCTTGTGATAGTCTAAAAAAAGTATCTTAATGTTCTTTATTGGAAGAATATAAACCCTTCCCTCTCATTCCAAAATTTTAAGCCTAGTTATAATTTAATGATACCACAAGAATTCCAAAGGCTGCTTCAGAGTAGCTTCAACAGAGCTAGAAATGAAGGAATAATATCAAACTGAGCCAAGCAAGGTCTTTGCATTCTGAGAGTCAGTGTGCCAAACCTTTTATTTTTCTATCGAGACCATGTTTTTCTCGGAAAGCACTGCATAAAGCTTTACCAAACATTGCATGATGACAGAGATAGTCTAGGGGAAAAAAACTTAAGTGGATTTGGCCTTCTTCATCCTGGGAGGTGGTGCCAAAAGGACCAATATTGGCTTTTTAGTGCTGTAATGCCCACACAGACAGATTTGGCCAAATTTGACCCAGCCATTAACCATTATATTTTTGCTACATCCTAGATCACTTGGATAGCTCTGATGGAGACAATGTAAGATTTGAAGGAAGTAAATGTTGGTGCAGTTAGTTATCATGGAACGAATTTAAAAATAATTAGACTGGATTGACTTGGGAAATAATGTTAATTATTTGAATTAACCACAAGTAAAAATTTCTTTGTAAATTGAAATTTAATTTGACAATGCAAGAAAATATTTGTTAATATTATTTGTATTGATAAATGGTCATTTAAAGGGTAACTGAACTGGAAAAAAAAAAGTTTTTATTGTTTTATTTTGTTGTCTTTGATGCACAACCTGGTATAAAAAAAAAATTGAAAAGTTTTAGTCCAATATTCATGAAGAAAACTTAGCTTAAAAATTTTACTTCTTGTGTGGGTGTAGCTATTCATGACATCACAAGGCAGCAGCTGCAGCCAGAACTGAATGGTGATGATATGCTAAATCAACAAACTTCAACAATTCCTGGGGTTAGGGGTAAGTCCAGGGTTGGTAGCAGCACATTGACATCTAGGGAAATAGCAACTGAAAAAGAGTTGTGGAGTTGGAAATCTGAGGGAATAAGTGAAGAGATCTGTCCTTGAGGAGAGTGCAATAATTATTCATATCTTCAGATCCTATTGATACTGCTCTTCAGTTTCATCCATCTCTGATTCAAGTACAAAAAATGATGATCAAAGAAATTCTGATTGTCATGATAAAATATAGCTATTTGCAAAAAAAACTTTTTAGCTTTGGCTACATTTGTGTTGAGCCTGACAGATATTTAATAGCTAGCTATATAGCTACAGAAAATGAGTATCTTGTTATGGTAATACTTGCTAGTTAGCTTGCCATTTTTGGTGTGGGGCAAGGTATTTCATAGCTAGCTAGCTAGATGTATATGTAAAAAAAAAAAAAAAAAAAAAATTGTGTAATTGTTCTTTTTGCGCTAGGTTATAGCATTTATAGCTAGTAGCCCAAGGTAGTCACTAGCTATAAATGTTATAACCTAGTGTAAAAAGAACAATTACACACTTTGCTATATAGCTAGCTAGCAAGTATTGCCATAATAAGAGACTTACTTTCTGTAGCTATAGCTAGCTATTAAATATCTAGCTCAACACTAAAAGTAGCCAAAGCTAAAAAGTATTTTTTAAATAGCTATATTTTGTCATGACAAATCAGAAAGTCTTGATCCTCATTTTCTGTACCTGAATCAGAGATAGATGAAACTGAATCTGAAGGTATGAATAATTATTGCACTCTCCCAAGGGGCAAATCTCATCACTTATTCCTTCAGATTTCCAACTCCACATTTGTTTCTCAGTTGCTATTGTGCTAGGTGTCAATGTGCTGCTACCAACCCGCGCATCACCGCCATTAAGTTCTGGCTGCGGCTGTCCCTTTTGTGATGTCATGAAAGTTACACCACCCACAGGAAGTAAAGTTTTTAAGCTTAGTTTTCTTCAGTTTTCTTCATGAATATTGGACTAACAATTTCCAATTTTTTTTTTAATACCAGTTTATGCATCAAGGACAACAAAATAAGACAATAAAAAAAAAAAAAAAAATTTTTTTTCCAGTTTAGTTACCCTTCAACATTAGATTGGCATTAGTACTATCATCTTCCCTTTACTTTTTTCATGTCTTTTCGGTATAGTTGGTTGCTAAATAGTGCATTAGGCTTTATCTTTGATAAATGCAAAATCATATGTGAAATGGGTGGATGGAGGGAGGAACTAGTTGTTGATGTCTATAATATTGTATGCATTTGCTTACAACTACCATCAATCACTATGAACTATTGGTGCAATTTATGTGTGTGTGTGTGTGTGTGTGTGTGTGTGTGTGTGTGTGTGTGTGTGTGTGTGTGTGTGTGTGTGTGTGTGTGTGTGTGTGTGTGTGTGTGTGTGTGTGTGTGTGTGTGTGCGCGTGCGTGTGTGCGTGTGTGTGTACATATATGCATGTGTGTGTGTATATATATGTATTCATATATATATATATATATAGATTTATTTATTTATTTTATTTAATTTATTTTTTTAATTTTTTTTTTATTATTTTTTTTAATTTAAAAAAAAATTTTTTTAAGGAGAAACATCCCCAGCCCCTAAAGATGTACCCAAATATATATTACCATGGTATCGCTTTTTTTTTTGGATGATCTCTTCTTAATCTCGCCATTGTTGCATGGGTAGTCACTGTTGTCTTTATCATTTTTGCTAAAGCTGGTCCTTTGAAAAATAAGGTGATGAAAGAGAAAAATAAAATTACTAAATATAGTAGCATTTGTTTGTATGTAGTTCTTTAAATTATTTTTATTATTCTCTCTTCCATGAAACAGTTGTAAGGTTCAAATGGACACAGTTTGATTACAGGGCCATAGAGAATGGAAGCATGCCTACTTTGATTGAAAAGAGTCCTGACGTTTGGTTAGCTAATCCAGTGACCTTACAAGTGACTCCACTGACTGTTGATGCTGCTCTGGAGCGATCTCTCAATGTTGATGCTAGTGCACTAATGACGAATGAAGATTCTCCAATTCATGCTGGTTAGAATTATAGTTTTGTCATATTATCTTATATCTCATCTGATCATCATTTTACTTAATGTTATCCATACTATGATCTGGTACAAGCAATGGTGGTTCACTTGGATGCCAATATTCTGACCAGTGCAGTTGTAATATTTTTGTCACAATTAATTCCTTGAACTTTTGAATATATATTCCTATGTGTAGATACAAAAGACTACGACCCTACTATATTCACTGTCACCTTTCCTGCTGATGAAGGATCAGAGAGAGTCAACGTCACGAGTGCCTCTATTCCTATTGTGGATGATGAAACTGATGAAAATGATAGGCAATTATTTCTTGTATTCCTTGAAGTAGTTAATGCCGCTGACATTAACCTGGTGGAGAACATTGAGCGTAACCTCTCTCAGTGTAATATTTTGGATAATGACCGTGAGTGCACTTAATGTTGTGTATTCATTCTAATGTTATTGTTTTCACGAGTTAATATAAGCTTATGAATGTTCATTCTTTATTGTTGTCTAGTTTACTTTTAATACTTGCCATTAATGGCGTCATTCATGCACATGTATATACAGTAGTCCATTTTTGAGAGAACCTTCCAATGGGAGACCACCTCTTTTGATAGACCACTTTTTTCAGGCAAGATGCATTTGCTGAATAAACTTCCTCTGTTGGAAGACCACCTCTTTTTAAGGACCTAAGGCAACCCTAATGATAAAATTTTAAGATAACTATAGAAACCCAAAATATTTAAATGTTCTCCTTTACTTGGTAGTTCCACCTGCTAACTATACAATAAATATTATGAATCATATGATTAGCAAATAATGGTTTAGGCACATAAGAAGTGTGCAGTCTTCCAAAGATATCTAGAAATATAAATACCTTGACCCTAAAAGAAGAAATTGCTTTTTAATTGCAACCAAACATTTCCATAAATCTTAACATTTTACTCTTGCTCATGATGATAAGGCAGATTTGTTGGAACTTATTAAAAATCTGCTAGAAATGATTAATAAGGCCAAACCAATTAAAATATCGCATCTCATGAATCCTAGAACCACCTTACTATAAATTCATAAACACATTTTTATTGTCATTATATATTTTTGGACCACGCCCATTCCCCATCCACCTCTACTGGAAGACCACTTCTTTTGGGAGATCACATTTTTGTCGGATTTAAGGGGTATCTTTCAAAACAAGGACTACTGTATTTACTAATACACAATACACAGTGACACCTACATGCATACAATTATGCTTCTTTTTATTATAGATGTTTCTTCTTTTTCCTTTTCTTTTCTTTTTTTTTTTTTTTTTTTTTTTTTTTTTTACTAAAGATGTTATATATATATATTATTTTGAAAATTCATAGTATTCGCTGAAGGTTGGACACACAATTAGACAGTTGCACCCTCAACTTTATTTTCTCCATGCTAATATAGCAAGTTGGTTTATCCTAAAATGTTACCCACATTATCTAAAGCAGTTTGTATGTGTATGTAGGTGGGTGGTTTAATTGTGTGGCCGAAAACGTTACTATCATTATCTAAGACAGTTCATATATGTGTGGGTGTCTTTAGTAGTGTGTGCTAATAATACTTTTCCACATACTTCTACATTGGCACAGGGTTACAAAGTACTGTCACTGTGTTTGAAGGTGAAATAGTATTGTGTTATGAATTAGTGGTTTATGTCATATTGTGAATTTGCCTGAACTTAGCAGATAGTTTGACTATGTGCTGTTTTTCTTGTATTCTATAGCTATTGTTACCATTGGATTTGAAAGGGAGTCTTACACATTTATGGAGCCAAGTTCGTCAACACAGATTATGGAAGTGTTTTTGGTAAAGGAGGTAGGCCGTACAACTGAGAGAAATTATAGGATTGCTGTAAATATCGAAAATCCAACTTTACCTGGAGTAAGTCTTGCCACAGCTCAAGATGAAACTTCAGACAATGACTACAACATCACATCAGGAGATATCAAATCCAAGGAACTAGTATTTCTATCATCTCAGCAAAGAATAGAGTTTAGTTTCAATCTGCACCCAGATGAATTTGCTGAAGGAAGAGAAGGCTTCTTGGCTACTTTAGCACCCAGTGATGGATCACTGCAATATACATTACCGAATGCATCATCAAATGTTTTCATTTCCACAACAATCATCATTGAGAGAAATGATTGTAAGCATTGATTTGTTTCTGTGGATAGTTCACTTTACTTGTTTTGCTCCTCTACACATAACTATTACTACACAAAATATAAAAATATATGTAAAAAAACAAAAACAAACTTATATGTATGACCATATTTTTATAGTTGTTGTAGGATTTGAGAGGGAAATATATTCAGTGAACGAGTCTACAGGAGCTCTGGAAGTGTGTGTAGTGGTCATCAATCCTCCTGTTGGCCACACACTAAATGAAACTATAGTGCTGAACTATAGTACGAGGTTTGAAAGTGCAGGTGACAATAAAGCTTTTGTCTATATTATACTTTACAATTTATTTGTCTCTATGCATGTCTGTCTCTCTGTCTACATGCATGTCTGTAGGCCTGCATGCCTGTACGTATAGTCACCATCTCCTCCCAGATGCCTAGACCAATCATCCTGAAATTTTCATAGGTTGCTCACATGATCACTGGCCCCATTTAGGCAGAATGTGATTAGGGCTAGGGCGTTGGTCCATTATATAAAATATCCTGTTCATAAATAACGACCAAGTTGTAAGTAAAATCTAATCCCATTCAAAAAGATATTTCTAGAGGAATTTATTTTTCAAATCTACTCATCTGTTACACAGTAAGTTCAAATGGACACTAATTACTAGAGGTGCGTCATAATTTACTTCAGAATTGGGGTAATGCCTTCCTTATCCAGTGGCTGATCCAGGGTGGGGGGGTAGGCAGATTCCTATCAGCTGGAACCAAGGGTGGTTCATCCTCTGTAATCTTGGGCTGGTTCATTGGATCCAGGAGTGGTTTCATCTTCTGTATTCTGGAATAGACAAAACAATTTCCTGTAGGTGTGGCTAAGACTATAACACCTATATGTGGTTAATAATGCTTACACAAGTACTTGGAGACTACACACCAAAGTTCGACCTGATTGGTCTTTTGACTAACTTTAGGTAGCCCAAACAACTTCCTGTTGGTGTGATTATGATAGAACCACACATATTACCACACCTACTTGCTATTAATAATACTCACCTGATTACTTGGAGACCACATGCCAAATTTAAGCCTTTTGTATACAATGGTTTGACTGTGATGCCTAGGCACATACATATGAACTAAAACAATAGATTTCTGTGTGTGTGTGTGTGTGTGTGTGTGCATTTTTTGTCATTTACTATTATGTTTTCTTATAATCTTTAGTTGCTTATCTTATTTCTTCAGATCAATCCGATTTTGAAATCATAGATAACAGCATTATCAAATTTCTACTCTCTACAAATTTACCGAATGACCGCAGAAAATGTGTAGATATTACTATTATTGATGATGACATACTGGAAGATGTCGAGTCGTTTACTCTGTCCTTGATATCCGAATCAACAACAGACACTATTTCTACTAATATCACTGAGATTCTAATTGTTGATGATGATGGTACATACACACTATTATTCTAATATTATATATTATAAAATATCGGTATAGTTTATTTTGTAAGATTATTCCTTAAGTTTTAGTAATGAATGGAAAGTACCTTTTTAGTTCAAAAACCATATAACACCAAGTAGCATACAACTACCACACATTTATTTACAACCTCACACACATACGTTACGCACATGCACGCACGCACACACGCATGCACACACGCACGCACGCACACACGCACACACACGCACACATGCATGCACACACATACACACACACACACACACACATACACACACACACTACACACACCCTTGAACCATGAAAGGATGTCATTAATTAGTATGATACCTTTCTGCTGCACAGTAGCAGACTGAATTAAAGTTTAGTCTATACTATTACTGTCCCTCCTTTGTATTGAGTCGTCGGACACTTATGCCTTGCTATATCCTGCTTTCTCAGAAACAATCTGTGGCATGTGTTGCACACAAATGGTGAAGTCTAAATCTGGTTTCATGCCTGCCAATGGTTGATGCTGCCTTTCTCCTCTTTCTGTCCTCTAATCTCTCCCTGGTGCACATTAAAAAAACCTTGTCTACATTGTGCTCTCCGTGGACCTCTCTCCTCTTCAGATCTATACCATCTGACCTCATCAATCTTAAACCTCTTAAGATCTTTTCCTACTCTGTTCCTTCACCTTAGCTTACATCCATGCATGTATCTGCGATGGGTAACCAGCCAAACAAGAGCCTCTTGGGAATACGATCGTTCTGCATTCTAGTAACATGACCCAACCATCTCAGTTTCCTTGCTATAGCTACATCTTCAAGAGCTTCATTGATACCAAATTTGCCTCACCTGGACACTGCTGATATAATCAGCCTGTTCTCAGACATTCTGATGTTCATGATGTGCCAAAGACATCTGTTGTTGAATGCTTTAACCTTCAGTGCACACACACACACACACACACACACACACACACACACACACACACACACACACACACACACACACACAAACAAACAAACAAACAAACAAACAAACAAACACAAACAAACCAGCAAACAAATGGACTAGTTCAGCTATTTAATAGTCAACTGATAGCACACAACATTTTTGATGCCCAAAGAGGAAGTAATTCTCAATGTCCCGAATAATTATTTTATAATATTACATTTCTGTAGCAGTTGTAATTGGTTTCGCCAATTCTTCCTATACTGTTCGAGAGGGTGATGACACAGCAACCATAGTAGTTGAAGTTCTCTCTGGCTCTATTCAGGATGATATCCCCCTTTTGATCTCCTTTACAGATGTATCAGCTTTAGGTGAGCTAATTGTTGTTTTATAAGCATTTATATTTCATTTGTAAGATGTTACCCTAAAATGAAATAGGTTTATTTATCCACATTATCTATAAGAGGCTAAATTCCCACAAATTCTTTTTTCACTGTAAGTTTCCACATTTTTGTCATGCAAGTTTGTGCCTTCACTGAATGCTCTATATTTTGGTTTGATCTTTAGTTTTGTTTAGTTTTGTCGTGTTTTTTTTTTTGCCTGTGGCACAAAGGTCTAGTAACACTTGGAATGTGGGGCTGGGGATATCCATGAGTTGGGTACAGAAAATGGATTTTTACCTGTGATTAGAACATACTGGTTTTACTGAATTAATTCATTTGATGGTTCCACATGTGCACAACACTGACTCCAAACTCTATTTCATCTAGTGTCCAAAAAAAGCTATTACAATACCATGGGTAAATAACAAAATGAATACTTTCTTTAGCACTTCACTGCATTGCAAAGAACCCCCTGACAAATAGTGTGGAAAGAAAATAGTTGACTCCATCATCATGTTTAATAGAAGTACAAAAAATCAAGTTATGAAGTCTGGAAGCAGTGATTTAGGGATGTAGAATCAGGCATATAATATTTGAGTATTTATGCCTAGTTTCAATATTTCTTGGGTAGGTTTTTTTCTCTTGTTTCCTTTCTTTTTGGGGAAACCGTAAATCTTTTCTTCTTTTTTTCAATTCATTTATAAATGTTTTTATTACTATTATATAATATATTTAGTGCCATGATCAATAAAATGTCCCAACTCTCTAATATAGAAAGACTTACATCTATATATATATATATATATATATATATATATATATATATATATATATATATATATCTATTTATCTATATCTGATCAACCAAAGTTTATATTATTAAATACAGTATTTGTTTACCATTTATTTGAGAAACAGGTTTTAATATGTTTTATTCCAATGTTTTCCTTTTTCTCAGAGGGCTATGACTATTGGAATGACCTTTTTTTGGAAGAGATACTTATTCTAAATGCTGACACTCCCTCAGTGAGTTTCATTGTCTCACTTGTGGATGATTCCGATTACGAACTTAGCGAAAGTTTTTCTGTGAGTCTTAATTTTTCATGGACTGAGATGGAACGAGTCACCTTGGATCCTATTTCAGCAGTCATCACAATCCTTGATGATGATGGTATGTCAGATGAGAATGGAGTCATATTTATTTGTAACATGCTAATATATTTGTCGCCCTCTAATCATTGCCATGAGAAGAGCATAAATAACTACTAAGGGTGTTAACCTTCTCTTTTACTAAACCTTTGAGCTTGTCCATGAGCCCTTGCTCATAGTCTTCATCATCACCACCAGTAAGAAGGCCTCGATTGCTATGACTAACATATTCTATGGAAATTTTCTAATCCTGTCCATATTTATTTCATTGTCCCTGTAATTTGCAATGCAGATATTTAATTTTGTTGTGGTATAGAGCAACAATGGTGTCAAGTGATTTTAGCTAAAATTCATAATATTTGAAAATATCTGAGATATTTCTCTTTAGTAGCCATATCTGTGTTGATTAGATCAGTATAGAAAACTAAAAATTATCATTTTTAGACTGCTTAATAGTAGGAAAACATTTTATTTTATTTCGTAGAAATTGGTCAACCAATTCTAGTGAAAGATATTAAAGTGTAAATTTGTGTGAGAAATAAAAATATGCTGTGTATTACCATAATAGTATGATATCTTATGGGTGGATGCAATGCTATCTGAATTATGTATTAGTATGGAATTATTGTAGAGGCTACATTTTTAATGTATTCTTGTAGTTTGAAATAAAATATTTAAAAAATGTATATAATTCCCGGATTTTTCACCTAGGAATGACTGTTATATCTGTATGGAGTTGTTTGTTTTATAAACCTTTTGATTTGCATTATCATCCACGCATCAATATATATTTACTTAATACCTCAAACTATTATTTAGTCGGGTGTTGATCTGGTAATTTTTGCTACACGTTGAAATACTAAAATTGGAATACTGTAGTGATTTCACTAATACCTTAGTGGACATTTTCAAATAGCTTTGATTTTTAATACTATATGTATAGATAGATATATATATAGATAGATATATAGATAGATAGATAGATAGATAGATAGATATAGATATTTGAGAGTGCACTAGCACTCTCTATTTAAGCTTTGCCTGACCATTACTATTGGCATAATACAAAACTAAGTAATACTTAGCCATATTACTACTAGATAATAACAATCCAAAATTTTCATATGCTATGTTCAGTAGCCTCTTAGAATGGTCTATGTTAAATTTCTAATTCAAAGAGCTCCTCTTCCCCCAGGAAGGGATAGAATAAAAACAACAACAAAAAAACTTCAATTTCTCCTAATTCTCCATCAATATCTTCCTTATGAGCCATGCTAAAGACAATTTGGAAAGATTAGTTTTTGTGCTAGTACCATTATCTGACGGAATTTCAACTGGCTGTCCATGACCCATCTTTTTTTTTACTAGCTTACACAAATATGAAGGTAGTAGCAGCATATACCTGGCATTGCTTGAGATATAATGACATGCCCACAAGAAAAGTGTGGCCTAGTATCACCCACTCATTTCCCTATCAGATTCAAGTCATGTTTACATGCTTCCAAGGTCCATGAATTTGATTGCCTACAAGTATCATAATAAATTTCATCATATTTGGCATTTTTGATCTGACATGACAATACGAAGAGTTGTGGACAGGTGACCTTTCTTTTTCTTTTTTTTTGTTGCTAAAAACTATCCACTGTGTAGGATGTGGTATAGTGGTTTCATAGGAAAGTGGTTTTGCCAAAGCATATGTCCAAGAGTGTTCAAGTACAACTCTGGTACTTTTAGCCTTGTGAATACACATGTTGAGGTTTGAATAGGTTAACCACTATGAGTAGAAAGGATCCAATCAAATATAATTAACTTCTTCATTCATGGATGATTTATTGAATAATTCATGCCTCAAGAGCAGTGTTACCAGATGGATTCAACTCAAACCCACTATTTTATATCACTAATTATTTTCAGCTACCGAAAAGAAAAAAAAGACACAAATTGTATTTCACTGTCAAACCACATATTACAAAATTATATTGAGATATATTACAGCTTTTTCTTCAGATTACAGCTTTAATATTTGCCTTATGCTCCACTTACAATCTGCATTCAAAATAGGAAAACAGAACATTTACAGCACACCCAGACTGAACAGTTGGAATGGATTCAAACTAGGAATACAGAACATTTCTTGAGAGAAGAACCTCTCTATTTTTGTATTTAAATTAGAAAGACGAAACATTTTAGGCACACCCATGCTGAACAGTTAGAATAAAATTTCCCCAGTGGATCAATATACGAATGAATATACAACCAGAATGCTGAAATGGGTGTGACCATATAGATATGCTTATTACGTTCCCCTGGTGACACTGATTCTAAATATATATGGGTTTGTGGGTCTATCTTCAACCGTTCAAGCGTGAATCAATGATACACAGACAGACAGACGGACAGACTATTCATACTTCATAGTACAGCTGGGTGGAAAAGATTTATGGTTTCCCTACAACTAACAGAAACAAAAAAAAAAAACCTTCCCAAGAAATATTGAGGTAAGGCATGGACACACGATTATTATGATACGTGCATAATTCTATATTCCTAAATCACTGACTTTAAACTCTATTTCAACCATATAATGTCCAAAATAAATGCTTTTATTATATTATCATGGGTAAAATAACAGAATGAATATTTTCTTTTATAATATTGCAAGAATCCCCAACCCCCTCCCTCATCTAGATAATTAGTAGGTTCTTCCAGTAATAATAGCCTATCTGCATTAAATAATAAATAGTAAACAATAGGTAAAATAAATAATATTGAAGGAAAATATGTGAATCCATCATCATGCATAATAGGAGTAAAAAAATATAAAGTTGTAAGTCTGAACGCAGTGATTTAAGGATGTCAAATCAGCCACATAATAATCGAGTGTTTATGCTTTGTTTCAATATTTCTTGGGTAGGTCTTTTCTTCTTTCTGTAACCTTTGGGAAATCCAAAAATCATTTTTCCCATTTAATTATAAAATGATTTTATTACTGGTATATATATAAAATATGTGTATATATATGTATATATATAATATGTATATATATAATACATATATATACTTTTTATTTTATTAACTTTCTTTCCTCCTTTTATGTAGATCTGGAATTTGAATTTGTGCCCAGTGTATACACATATTCTGAAAGTGATGGGCAAGGAAGTGTGACTGTCAGTCTGAATAATGAGACACAGATGTCACAGGATTTGACACTCATTGTATTTGTTGCTACCACAGATTCTGGTGCTACAGGTAGCATACTTGTGCCATAGCTTAGACTTACTCACAGATGTCTGACATTCTTATTTATCCTCTGTTGTTGCTACAGTTGACGAGGACTACATATCTGTGGACTCTGTTGAACTGATTTTCTCTTCTGACAACACTTCACAGACATTTGATGTTGATATCTTAGACGATGATCTGACAGAGCTGTCTGAATCTTTCCAAGTTATTTTGCAAGATGTTATTGTGACTTCAGATGAATTTGATATGGAACTCTCTGAAGAAGATTATAACAGAATCACATTTTTCGGTGATGCTACTGTAAATATTGAAGACAATGACAGTAAGTAATTTAAACTGTACATTTTTTTGACTCCTGAAAATCATCATCATGTTTATTTTGCTGTTCAAAATCTTACCAACAAATAATTAATTTTATTAATATGCATAACTGTTATTGTTATTTTGGTTAGATGCAACAATTGGTTTCAACTCTCTGGAATTCAGTACATTTGAGGATGCTGGAACACTTGAGTTTAGTTTTTCTGTATTGGAAGGAGAGCTTGGATTTCCTGTGTTGGTCACTTTCTTCACTTCTGATGGAAGTGCAACTGAAGGTATGCCAAATTATTTAGTTAGTATTAATACCTTCAAGTGTGTAAGTACTCGGAAGTATCTACATGGAGATAAGAATATTTGTAATATGCCAGCGAATTCCCCGAAGTAGCACCTTGACTGCAACATTGTATGAGTATGTTACATTGTCTGCTAGAATTATGTCCTACTTGGATGCAAGTTTGACTTGTTTAAAATAAATTATAATCATGTGATATTTTATTAACTATTTTAAAGAGATAAACAGATTACCATGCTTCATGCAGTATTTGCTACTTATTTATTGCTATTACTGCTTCGATATTTACTGTAACTTTGTATTTTGTGTTATTTACCCTTCCTCCAGCTAATTTTGATTATGTGGATATATCCAGTGAACATTCACTTATTGGAACTGAGTCAGGCATTGCTCCTGTCAATATTAGTGATGATGATTTCTTAGAAGGAAATGAAAGTTTTTCCGTGATTTTAACGTTCTCCTTTGAGCTTTCTGCTGCAGTTAATTTGAACCCCCACGTAGCAACTGGAAATATTATCGACAATGACGGTAAATATAGAATATGCTATTTAACGTGATTACTATGAGCGACAAAAAATGTTATACCTACGCTATTACCATTATGATGATCTCATTTCTGCGACTCACAAATGTTTGATAATTATATTGGCTACTTTAATATTTCATGATGTGAATTTTTTTTTGTCCAGATCAATCATGTTATATATCAAAAGAATGGTATTGAAAGGATTAACAGTTTGGCACTATTTGTAGGTCAGAGGTCTCATGTAGATCACAGTTTAGTAGGTCAAATTTTGATATTAAACAACCAAGGTATGTGACCTATGAAATCAATGGACTTTACAAGAAAAATTATTTAGTTATATATTCTACTTTAAAAAACATTTTGAAAATTAGGTGTAGTGCTATGAACTAAAAAACAAGCATGGTTAAAATTATAATACATGAGAATATAGTCATTTAGCATATCCAAACAATTCATTTAAAAAAAAAAAAAAAAAAAATTATTTTACTCTAATTCAGGATTACCTAATACATTTTTAGTCCAGTTTTTCATTTAAAGAAATAAATATATTTAATGTATATGCAATATGTACTATGGCATAATACTAGACAGAAATACTGTTCAATCTGATTATAATAGTCAATGGAATCACAGACACAGGCAAATTTACACTTCAGATTGTTTTTTTGAGCTGGTTAATCTGACAGTCTTGCATTTTTTATGCAAGAATAAGCCACAAGTTCAATTTTGGCCAATGGTACAGGAGGTAGCATAGTTCATTGAGGTTTCAGACAGACTCACTCCTTCCAAACCTCTGGAGGTAATGTGTACTTGAAGCCTTATCATGACCTGGTAGTGCACACATTGCACTTGAAGCTCACATGCCTAGGATTACTTGATATCAAAATTGGACCTACTTAACTTCAACCTACATATTGTATTTCTTTGATCAATATTTTAACCTAAAAATTATACCTAACTCTTTTCCTTTTAATAACATTGTTTTAACATATAGCATGACTATATTGGATGAATTACAAGTTGAATTTTTTGGTAACAAAATGACCTTCAAATTACCTTTAGCATACTAACAGGCTATCATGGACTTTGATCATGAATGCTTGCTTTGGTGGGCTATGGTCAAACAACATAAAAGTAAAAGATTTTTCATGTAACTTGTTTCTTTAGTTTAGGTTCATAGATATGTGCTACAAATGAGCTCATCAATAATACATAGTGGCTATTTAATTTTAGCTGAGTGAATGGATCTATAAAATTTCATTATAAACAAGATGATACTGAAGGAGTAGAATCATCTTTGTAATCAAGTGCCACTATTTTATAGTTGATCTTTTTGCCCAATTGTGAGGCATTCTTTAGTTGATTTATATTGAACAAACAATCTAAAAAGTTGCTGCAAGTCCAGCATAGAAATATTTGCTGCCTCTGGGTAATTAAGGAACAAAGGGGAAAAGGAGAATGGAAAGGGAAAGGGGATGGTTATGAATGGCAGGGCAAAAGAAAAAAAGGAAACAAAGGCGTAAAAATGGTGGGAAAAAAATCTTGTTATGCACAAGCATAAAAAGAGAGATAGACAGACAAAAAAATAGAACAAATCAAATTAATTAAGTATTTACTATCCATACCCAAATTTCATCCAAATTGGTCCAACAGTTTCCATAATCCATATATATATATATACGCACACACACACACAGTATTAGATGATTTGATTTGATGATTTGCAAATAGTGATTTGAAATCACTTTTGAGTGATTTGATTTGAAATTGTTTTCATATGAGTGATTTGATTTGTGATTTCAATATTGAAAAATTGAGGAAATTAAATCTAATTTAATTCCTAACAAAGTGGAAGGAACTTAGCATAGCCTTTATCTGAAAAATTTTCTGTCTATTTCTGCTAATCACGGTTTCATTAATCTATCGTTTAAATCTGACTCTATTAATCTATTTAGTAATAGTAAGATGATGTATGACCAGATTAATTTGTTCTTTAATTGTATTTTGTTGTAATATATTGATATTGATAGGTCTGTTCATACTGTTCATGATGTTGTTAAGAGAATAATCATCCATACTAATAGCTGAGTGGAGTATATATTTGATTTAGTTTAATGAGTCATTTCTCATTGTCCTCCCTGAGCTCTACTTTCTTCTTGGTAGTTGTTTGCTTCACTGTAAATTTAAAACTATTTTAACTGCATTGAACTATTGAACATTCTGGACAGGCTTTCTTTGAAATAAAAACAGTAAGTAGGGATGATGTGTCAGCAAAAAGTGCAGAAACAAGAATTTTGTGACAGTGTGTTGCAAAAATCCCAACTTCACTGATTCCTGTGAACTTAGAATTCTACATGATAGTGTGACAGTCTGTGCTGCGAAATTCCTGTGAACTTAGAATAATTATTCTACATAAGCTGGCTACAAGCTAATTGAAGAGGTGGCGATCTTTTGGCATCAAATCTTACACATGTGAGAATGTGGAATCGGTGAAGTAGGGAATTTTGTAACACACTCACAGAATTCTTGTTTCTGCACTTTTTGCTGACACATCATCCCTACTTACCGTTTTTATTTCAAGAAATATATTTTTTTATTTTCACTTGTTTCCATTAGAGTTTGCACACTGTCAGATAGATGTGTACAGTACTGGATTGGCATCTTGCATTCATCTGATTGGCATCCACAAGTACACACTACCTGCACCTCTCCAGAAGGAGTGCATTCGCCCAGTATATTACTCAATTATTCTTAATTATTTATCAGGAAGTAACAGTTAGCTAGCTATAACAATTCTATGGCTAGCTTTAAAAATTTAGCTACTGAATTGGACTTACATTCAAGATTTGGAAGTGTAGCTCTGGTAATGATATTCATAGCATAACGCATAAATTGGTTTTTAATTGTGCACGTAGAATTGGTAGTGTTAAAGTGGCAGTTTCAACTTAACACTGCAGCTATTAATCTGGGATATAGTTAGTTTCTTAGCATGGTGAAGCAAATGAATAGGTCGTGGACCTAGTCCAAAGAGATAATAATCTATTAGCAAAACTATTGCATGATTTGCTGTAGCCAGCTAGGCTCTAGCCCTGGAAATTAAGGAAAAAAAAATTATAAGAAGAAAGATGGAGAACATTTGATTATTTCGACGAGTCTACGCTCACTAATTTAGCTATTGATTTGGAGGACAGAAATTATCTTGGTAGTTTGTGTTGCAGCTTATATGGACTGTAGGTGAGTTTTGTTGCCAAGGTTTGAGCCCTAGCAGAGAAAGTGAAGCTTTCATGTTGTATTAGTCAATAAGGCCACCATTTTTTTTTTGTTTTTTGGTGTGGTACTCTCTGATATCTGTCTGTCTGTATATTTGTACCGTCCTTGTGGCAAAACGTGTGGGTGGATTTCTCTGAAACTTGTAATGCCAATAGGTTTTGAACCAACTTAAAACATGGGCTATAAATAGCCGAAAAATGGTTACCATAGTAATGAGAGGAAAAAAGCCAAAAATGATATTTTGGCCACAAAAAATCTTGGAGCTACAGATCTGAAACTCGGTATGCATATGTGACTTAACTCTGAGAATAGCATGGACTGGGTCCCACCTAGCCATACCTCTTCCTTTCCTTGTGTAAGGTTAAAAATGCCAAAAATGGTATTTCAGAAAAAAAACACGAGAACCAAGGGAGTTAGACCCAAGAATCTATATATATTTGGAATCAATATAATCTGGGGAATTTTCAAGTACATGTTTGTGACCACACCCACTACTATTTTAAGTCACACCCAAAAAAGGCCAACAATGATACTTTGAACAGATAAATTCTTGAAGCAACGAACTTAAAACATGGTATGCACACACAACTTGACTTTCGGAGTAAAATGGGCAGAATTCCTCCTGGTTTCACTTCTTCCCATTGGTGTGTAAAGATAAAAAGGGCCACAAAAAAAAACTGAATAGTGTTTGGATCAAAAGAGTTTGATCTACAAACACACTTTAATATATATCTTTTTTAGTTTGTAATTGTGTCTAGCTATTACGGTTAAACACTTAAAACTAAGAAGGCCGAAATTCAGCATACTCTCTCCAAAAACCAGGGTGAACATTATTAAACACATGTGGGCATGGTAATGGGTGTGGTTCAGTCATAACCCCACCCACAGGAAGTTATTTTAAAAAAAAAGAAAAGATAATCAATGATCAATCTGGCAAAAATTTGGAGTGTGGTCTTCAAGTACCAGAAAAAGCATTATTAACTAGATATGGGTGTGGTCTGGCCTTAGCCACACCTATTGTAAGTACTTTGGCTATTAAAAGCTAATCAAATTACCAAACATACTAAAATTTGGAATGAGGTTTCCAAGCAACTGGGTGAGCATTACTAATTGCAAGTGTGTGTGTCAATTGGTGTGGTTTGGCCATTACTGCACCCATAGGACAACATTATGCCTGCTAAAAACTTATTTATGAACTAATCAGCCTGAAATTGGGCATATGGAGTCCAAGTAATTTTGTAAGAATTTTTAACTGCATGTATGTGTGGCAATGTTTGTGGTTTTCTATTAGCCACACCTACAGGAAATCATTTTGGCTTCCAAAAGCTAACCAGGTCAAAATTTGAGTGGCTTCTATAATGTTTCATGTTGACATTGGCTGGGCAATGACAGGTATATGCTGATAGTATATATATACATGTACACACACACGCACATATATTTACTAGCAGCATATACCCCCAGCATTACCCCTGGATATAATGACATAGCCACAGGAATAACTGTGGCTTAGTGTGACCCAACCCATATCCCTACCTGATTCAGGTTGTGTGTGCATGTTTCTTAGGCCATGAATTTAACTATCTGTGAGTACCATAAATAGTGAGCATTGTCTTTTTATTTTTTATGGCAGCTCTTCGTTTTGAATGGATAGGTTGTAAGCTGAAAGTTTTTCAGCTCACAGGATTTTCACTTTATAGTTTTTTAGTTGATAAATTTTTTGTTAATAGGTTTCTAGTTGACAGGTTTACTGTAATGGAATATACTTTTCTTTTTCAAGTTGTGTCTTGAATTAATGAGCTTCACAATTGGCTCCCTTATATAAGCTGCCTATCTTGAGACCAGTAATTGTAATGAACTGAGTTATATGAGAACAGTGCAAAATACTTAAACCTAGCTAGATAGTAATACAAACTGTACAATCAGTGACACTAATCTCTATAATTAGATATACATGGTACAATTAAGGTACATTGATTATGTCAAACTTACACAATGCAATCATTTACACTAAGAAGGGGAAAAAAGAAGGAAAAAAGTCAAAGAATTTTTTTTTTTTTAAAAGCCCATCTTCATAAATCCTTTTAGCAGCTATTGGATAGGAGGAGAAAAAAATATGGAAAAAGGAAATGGGAGTGAGGGAGGAAAAGGTGGAAAAAAGGCGAAAAACATTCACATTAAGGGAAAAATGGAAGGATGAAATAATGAGAATGACTTCCACTGGAAAGAAAGGAGGAAAAAAGGGGGGGAAAGATAGATGAAACGATAGAAGGGGAAAAAAAGATTGAAGGAATAAATATAGAAGGAAATAATAATAGAGGGGAAAAAAAGGAAGGAAGAGAAATAAGAAGGAGCAATGGCATTGGGGGGTACACATTACTTTAGCACTCTCTGCATGTATATGTATCTAAACATATTATTATGCATACGTATATAAAAACACACACATTATTATTGTTGTTGATTTTTTTGTCAACTCTCTTGCCTAAATAAATTTGTGTTCTTATTATATTTGATTTATTTACTTTGTAAATTTCATCTCTCTTGTGTTTTAGAAATTGACATCAGCTTTGATGAAATGTTTTATGAAATAATGGAGAATGAGGGTTCTGTGATTATCAATATTGTAATGGAAGGAGCTACTTCCCAGGAGATTGAGTTCACTCTGAACACAAGAGATGAATCTGCAGTTTGTAAGTATCAGGAATGTGATTCCCCAATGGGTTGTATACAAACCTGTTAGAACATGCAAGCACATTACTTGCAACCTCTATCAATGTGAACTAATTGTAACTGATGCTCAATAGCTTGTTATTTATTTAAATTGCATAGCATTAGGCACACCTGAACAAACTAGGTTGATTTTTGTGAGATATTTTCGCCTATGTATGAATTAAGGACAATTGAACTTGTATATCAAAATGAAGCCTAATTATTGTTGATGCTCCTAAATCTGGTATTTATACATTAATTATTAGATTATTTGTTTGATAATCATTAACAACATTTGTATCTACTCCAGCAACAGGAAATGAGGCTGACTTTATGTACATCCCTGAAGTCTTGACCTTTCTACCCTCACCATTTTCTCCCCAAATGATTTTTGTTGAGATTAACATTACTGATGACACCTTTGTGGAAGATACAGAGGAATTCATTGTGATTCTCCTCCTCTCTGCCAATAATTCAGCTATTTCTTCTAATATTTCACAAATGTCTATTGCCATCACTGATAACGATGGTATGTAAATCTGTGTATGAAATTAGTCATGTTACAACATTATGGATTGTTCTCATTGGGAAAATATTATTTCATTTTTTTTCCTGAGCATTTGCTAACACCATTTTTTTATGTGTTTCAAATGCCCAATGTTCTGACAATGGTGCACCTTAAGGGCATATAATTATCCATATGTTATACTGAATTATTCTATTGATAAAATAGATAACATTCATGAATATAAAGTGCTGGATGTGGTACTGAAAGAGGAAAAGGGAAACGAATGGGGTGGGAAGAATAACAAGGGGGAATGAGGAATGGGGGAAGAGAAAGAGGGGGGAAAGAAAGGAATTTTAAAAAAACGGCGAGAAAGAATGGGAAAAAAACCTAGTTGGGTATGAATTCAAAACCCTAGTTTTAAATCTCCATTCGTGGCTTCTTTGGATCTGTGACACCAACACTAATGGGTGTGAACTATTCTGAAACATTTATTGGACCACAGGAGTCTTCCCTGACAAGTTGAGCTCATTCAATCCTTTTGTTCTTATGTTTTAGCCCAGATGCACACACATCCAAACAGACAGCCAATCTCCATTCTAATAAGATAGCAATTTTCAAAGGCTATCAGCAGCAATACAGAAACAATTTTCATTTTCTGAACCCCCCTTCTCTATCCGCCTCTGCATGACTAAGACCTCATGAACTGTACAGCTAAATCCTAATGTCTTCATTGAAGAGCTTCAGGAATAACACAGAAAGAAGCTCTACTTTGGGTGGAGTAGGGCAGTTATGAATTCAGGCTGATAACCCATTGATTTAGTCAGTCGTTTTGGCTCAAGTATAACTTCACCAAAGATAGTTTTAAAATTCTGTTCTTGCTCAGTGCACAGCTGAGTTAATTTAGTATGACTGTAAGTTGTGTTGCTAAGTAATACCTGTTGTGTGAGATAAATCCCAGTCAGATTGGCCCTTGCATAATTTGTATAATCTTTATAAGGATACTAAAAACGTCATCTGCAAAACAAGTTTTATCTTATAATATTGGTTTAAAAAAAGTTTGTGTTGTTAATTGTGTTGTTGAAAATTTTTCTTTTACTTGAACACAGAAACAGCTTCATCCAAAACTGTAGTGTTTTATTTTGCAATTTTTTTTTTCTTCTTTAAGTTGCTCTTCTATAAATATAGCTCTGAACCTTATTTTCTACTTGAACCTGGAGACATGATAGCTCTTGAGGTCCAATATCTCTGTTAATGCCTTGTGAGTCTCTATAACAGAGCTAGAACATGCTACAGCTATGTCATTCATATTCTTACATATTCACAAGTCTGCAGATGAAACTTTACATGCCAAAAAAAAAACTGGCTCACCTACCATGTAAATACGAAGTAACTAATATCATGGTATTTAAGCATAGTATCAACATACTTGAATTAAATCAAAAACAGTGACCTTTAGCTACAACTCTGTCAGTAGTATATGCTTGCATGGTACTTCCAAATATTTTTTGGTATCATAAATATTGTTTATAGCTGTCCTTTTCACCAATGTTTTGTTGACTATTTTGAAATGTATTTTCACTCATAATTTAAATTTATCTACCATAATTTGCTATGTGATGTGGACACACCTTTAATCATTTTATATTCTTTGGTAAGTTAACTTCTTACTGGTACCAAATGATACATAATTATTCTATATAAATATTAATACTCTGCTAAACTCTGTATTGCAGTATTGCATTTATGTATAAATAATTGACTGTAGTGATTACAATTGGTATGGATGAGGTCAGAGTACGTGTGGATGAAGGGATGGAGATAATTGAAATATGTGCCAGTGTAATTGAAGGAGATCTACGAAGAGATGTATTGATAGCTGTGGCCTACCAAGACAGAGGAGCAACTGGTTAGTGTATGTAGGATCCATTTAATTATTTTCTCTTTATATTGCAAAAAAAAATTTAGCATAGGGATTGAGCAACATCTGCTCTAGTCCAATCCTTTCAGTATATTTATTTTTGAGTGACTGTGTCAGCCTGAACTAAGCAAGTATAAGTGTTAGGAACATTAATAATAATTAAGTAGTTGAGCAGCTTTTCTGTACACCAATAACAATAACAAAGGAGAGCTGCATACCCAATTCCTCCAACACCCCCCCCCCCCCTCCCCCACAGTATCTTTTATATCTCCCTGCTTGACTGTTTTGATGAGTAATTGTCTTTGTCTGAAGGTCTCCTTTGAAAATCAGGTGCTTTCTTCAAGGTAATTTTCTAGAATGTAGTACTCCTGAAGCAAAGGACAAAATTTCACCAGTTTTAAAAGTCTTTTTGACTAGTGGAGGCTGAAAACTGACTCCACATAAAATGTTTATACCTCATTGCAAAAGAATACAGTGCTCCCTGCAGTTGGTCTACTTACTTCATAACTTTCCCTTCTTTTTTGGTGCACAGAGCTGCCACACAGCTGCCAAAGTATGACAGGATCTTCAAAAAAAATTTTTTTTTAATTTTCAATTAAAAAAAAAAAAAAAAAAAAAAAAAAAAAATTCAATATATATTTGTCTATTTTGATCACTGGAAGCTACAAACTACTCCTGAAATGTTTCTACTTCATTGCAGATGAGTACAGGTGTTCTTCTGCTAGTCTAGGAGAGTTACCTTATACTTTTGCCACTTCTCTTCTACACCCAGAATGCCCCATAGCTGCCTCTAGACCTGGTACAAAACATGCCATACATATTCCTCATCAATGCCACCTTTTCGATGCAGCTGCTCCAATACACCTGAATTAACATATTGAGGGGTTTATTCTACTATAACCAGAATAAATCTTATTAAAATTAACTCAGGAAGCACCCCTAAAGTGGGGAAGAAAAAATCTCTTTAAATTTTTAAAGGGGGGAAAAAGATTGAAGGAAAAGAATGCAGAACCACCAGGAATCAAACCTTGGGACTTTAAGCTTAAAAGTCCCAAGCTTTTATGCCTATCATCTGGGAGAAGGTGCCCACAAATAAACAAACAAACAAACAAACAAATTGAGAATTATAGTAAGATGAATATCTTTAGTGCATGATTTATGTTTAAATTCAGCAACAGGTTAATAAGTTGTGTAAATTGTGTTAAGAGTCATTATCATCTTTAAAGGCTATGCAAAATAATGTGGTTGGTTATTCAGGAGTTATTTTTTCTTGATACAACTGTTCTTGGGAGATAATTTTTCACCCTATTTAATGCTCAAAATGACCTCAGGTGAAGCTCTGATGATCAGGCAGCATGGCCATGGATGGAATTTTTTTGGTTTGTTTTTTTTTCAAATGCATTTTTCATATACAACATTAACACATATTTCTTTATAGTAATCAGGAATCAGAACTAAAATAGCCAAGTTTTTGCTATACATGAACAATGGGTTTACTTAAGCTTGTTCAACACAAAATAAGAATGATAAAAGCTGCTTTCCCAAGCTGAGTAGTCGCAGGAAGTCTCTGAACAGGCCATTACTTGTCTTGTGTATTGACTTATTCTCTTTGTTGGTTCCATTTTTACTCAACTATCCTACATGTTATTGTGTCTGCAGGTGGTACAGACTTTATAGGGGGACATGTCATGCTCACCTTCACCCCTGAGATTTTAAAAACATGCTTCAATGTAAGCGTTGTGGATGATAACGTATTTGAGCAACTTGAAGAATTCTTTGTCAACATCACGACCACTGACCCAATGGCTATTATTTCACCCATGACTACAGTTGTTACTATTGTAGATGATGACGGTAAGGGAGAAATTGAGTATAAAATATTAGTAAGTATAATAATTGTTATTTCCTGAATGGATATTCATTTACCAGATTTCATCTAACATTTAAATTTTCAGAGATTGTTATTGGGTGGAATAAACCTCACTACTCTGTGTCAGAGTCAGATGATGTAGAGCTCTGTGCATCAATTAGGAATGGAACATTAGAGGCCTTTATTCCGATTATCTCAGTCAAATTGGTTGACGGAACTGCTAAGGAAGGTAACATCATGTATTGCTGATGTGCATTATCATATGGAATGCTTTATTCTAGAAAGAAACATATTTGCCCCAGATCTATTAGTTTAATCACTTGACATGCGCAATAATTTGAATTTTTACGACAAATGCTATGTCTATTGCCAATTCTTTCTATTCGCATAGAGTCTCACCTAATCCAATGAAAACATGCCTTCCGTTTGCCTTTTTTTTGCTGTGTATCTTGAATTATATAAGTTCTGTAAACTTATTTTTTTCTACTGCACATTAAAGGTGAAGATTATGCCGCAACAACACCTCTACTCTTTACATTCAGTGGAGTATCAGAAATATCCATGTGCATTGGAGTTGTCATTAATAGCAATGATGATGTAGAGTATGGAATGGAGAATTTCTCTGCGAATATGGAGTTGATTCCTGCATTGGACAGAATAAGCATTGATCCAGCACTAGTGGAGATATGGATAAATGCTGACAAAGGTATGTTTAAATTGTCAAGTCTCCATGCATCAATGCTAAACTGTTTATTTAATGATCTCCAACAACATACTGCATGCATATTCTTCCATTCAGTTTGCTTATCTTGCCTCATCAGATTACTTAGAACAAAACAACTATATCGGATTGAGCTGTGAAAAATAGATGAATTAAAGCTGCCCTCATGTCGAGCTCAAAGTAAAATGCTGTAATATTTTTAACAATTCAAATCAAAAATACCAATCATTTTGCTGTATAAAATCAGTAAATTATAGTTTCCATATATCTAATTTAATATATGCTATGCAATTGTGGTCTACAGGTAATTTAAAGTATAAAGGATAAAAATTTATGTGTCCAGGTAAATTCTAATAACTTCTATTCCTTAAACTGTAATTGTCTTATTTTTGGCCAGGTTTGGAAGTGTTTCATAGCTGTTGGTTTGCCAGTTGGTTATTTACGAAATTGGATATCTTTCTACCCAGGCAATGCTGAGTTTATTTACAGTGTAGCTAAGTAGCACATAATTTTGTGGAAATAAAAAAAAAAAAAGGAAAAAAAAAAAATTTTAACATTGATCAGATAAAATTCTGTCCAGAAAATTTCAATTTCAATTTTTTTTTTCTCAATGGTCTAATGAAATTCAGTCATAATATTGTTTAAATGGAATTTTTTTCTCATATTGGTAAAGTAGTACTGTGTTCTTACACTAGTGAATTAAAATATTGTGCTCGAACTAATTAACTGTATTTTGTGTCCTGCACTTGTTAAATATGATTTTGTGTAATACTGGTCAAATGGAGTTCTGTTCTAACACGGTTTCAGTATGATTGTATCACAGCTAAATTGTTTTGTTGTAAGCGTATCAATGCAATTTTCCATGACAGGTGCCACTCTAATATCAATATGCTATGGCACTAATTAAGTTGAATGTTTTCATTACACTGATCAAATACTGTCCTTACACTGGTAAAATAAACTTCTCTTATAACACAGGTTTGAATAACATTCTGTCTTGTCTGTCATATGCAGTTTCTCAAATATAAATCCAGCTCAAATATAACATTGTATTGAACCTGGATCAATAATTTTCTCTCTTAACAATAATCTTATTAAAAATGTGTCGTGACACTGGTGACTGGTCAAATCAGAATAATTTCTTAAAGTTTGTATGTCCTTACATTGATAATATAAAATGTCTTGGCATTAGTCACATGGTGAAATAGAATAAAGTTCTAACACTGGACAAATCGAGTTTTGTGCTGACATATGCCAAATAGTGTTCAGTCCTGACATTTATAAACTAAATTTTTGTATTTGTACTATTCTAATAGAAGTCTGTGCTGTTTCCCCTCAAGGACAACTTATCTTGACACTGAAACAATATAATTCTGTTCTGTTGTACATTACACTTCTACTTGCCCAATTCTCAAACTATGATTAAACTATTTGCTTGCAAATTTTTGTGACATAAATCATTTTGTGCTATTGATGGAAGGGTGGGAGAGGTTATGAATGAGATGTACTAACTTCCCTTCTCAAGGGGATGGAACTATGGTCTAAATATGGTCAAGGAGATGTCGCATAGCTAACTGAGTTATCCCAGGACATTAACATTGTACGTTTTAAATCCAGAATCACTCTCATGAAGCAATTTTAGTTTTATGCTGCAGGTGGCTGACTTTAAAAATAGGCCGCGTTTTCTGCTAGTGAAATAAATAAAACAGAAATGAGAGTATAAATTTATCATGAGGGTGCCCTCAGGATTTCATAAAATTTGAATTTTAGTTTGTTTAGCTTTATTAGTCCTCTCTAGCAGAGTCTCTTCTAAAATAACTCCTTTTTAAAATTTTTTATTAATTCCAACAAATTTGTCTTACCATGAGTTTGAGAAAACTCTAAATTCATAAAGATGTATGATTGCCAATAAAATAGCTAGGGTTAAGATCTTTCTATTCCTAGATATCTTTTGAAGACTGGATACTTAATAAGTGAAACTGGTAACAACCCCTCAGCCCTTCTCCTGGTAACAAATTCTACTTAACCATTGTAGACAGATTTTGAATATTGGTGGAAGCTTTTCCACTAATTTAGTCGTCAGCTCAGACATGTGGGGCAGCTCTTATTCAGAATTAGGGTACTAGTCTGAGAAAATGGCCCATCAAAAAAAAATTTTGGAACTACTTATCACTTGTATCTAATGGGTTAGTGGAGTGATTCCACAGTAAGACTACAAAAAGAATCACTAAATTGGTCCTCTCTCTATCTTGGGTTCTCCTGGGAATAAGGATGGAATGGATTGCTCAATGGCAGAGATGCCTTGATGCATACCTTTAGCAGTTGACGTGATTTTATTCCTTCCAACAATCAGGAACCAAACCACGGGCTGCAATTAGAGACATGAGAAAGCAGGCAGCCCAGCCAGTTGGATCCTTTCCCCACAACCAAGCATAGCAACTCTAATTCAGAGTTTTCTATCCCCTTTAAAGATGGCTAAATTTGTCTCTGTCAGAAGAAACAAGCATTGATCCACGTTCCCAATACATTATAGATAATATGAGGAACCATGGGCTTTTGGTGCTGGCACTTAGGGATTAGTATTTCAAGGTAATGAGGCATGATAAAATTGACATCTCAGTTGACCTGCTGAAGTCTACACATCTTGACATCACACTATCACCATCTTTCCAGTGAAATTAACACCCCTGTCTGGGAAAATGCCATACATTTGGTAATTAATTCCTCAATGTGCCCTAACCTATCAACCAGAATTCAACAATTACTTACCAGATATGATATTTAGTATAGTGATCCAGCTGAGAAGTGAGATTCTGAGAGATCCATTAGTGGACATTCCACAAATTAGAGACAATAAACTTTCAACCACACATTTTAGTATTGTCTGTAATGGACTTTTATGGTCATCACACAAAGTCACCAGATGTGATCTGCTGTTTAATACTTACTCATCTGAAAGTGTCTCAATAGGTAGGACTATTGTATCAGAATTTGTTTATTTGACTATTAAGCTATTTATAAGCATTGTGCACTGAACATAACATTCAAACATCATTACTGGGATGAAGACTAGCAGCCTATCAGCCTATATAAAGGAGCCAATTCTGAAGCCCAATTGCAATACTTAATTTGAAACAGGTCTTTCATATAAATATTGTAATACTTCATCATGAAAGTGAGGTATTGATAACAATATCTGGTGCAAGACAATAATATACTCATAAACCTGTTCATATTGTAGCTAAGATGAAATCAAGATAGCTGTACAAAATTTGAAAATATGATCAAACGAGATATATATATATATATATATATATATATATATATATACTTACATACATGCACACACACATACATATATATATATATATATATATATATATATATATATATTAATTTCCTTTTCAGCTAATGTAGCTATAGTTGGCTTGCTAGCTATGAAAAATCAATACATATTAGGCATAGTTATCATCTGGCTGCTGTTTCATCCATTTTCTACCCATCACATTTCAATTTGTTTTCATACACCCATCAACAGCTCCTTTCACTCTACGTTTCTGGTAATCCTACAGGTCTGATTTGGATTTGTTGCTTGGCTGAACTCAATTAATCCAGTACATGAGAGACTGTTGTGAAAAATGCTTGCGTGGGTCATAGGTTACCCACTAAAATTCAATTCTTGTGAATTGGTGCCAGTCCAGTTGGTTAATTTAGAACAACCGTTTAGCTGCTGGTATAGCGGGGACAGTTATTCTAAAGTTGCTGAACCCTGTTCTTTGTTGGGACGAAGAGGAGAGGCGCATCAGTGGTTGTGGATTGATTGTCTCTAATTTGTGGGTAAACTTGAAAATGGTTGTTCCTCTCTTTGTCCCCATTTGTCTTCTATCCTGCTTAAGTAAGTCAAATTTGGACTAAATTGCAGTTGCGTATAGTTTCTGGTGGCAAATTAACCATGCTATATTCTCTCTGGATATGGTAATATTGACTGATTATCTCCTGCAGTTACAAAAGCTTGTGTTAGTAAAATTCCTGAATGTGTATATTCAAAGCAAAGTAGATTGCAGGATTTTTGTGGAAAAATATTATTTCATATGAGCACTTATTTATATGTAGAACTTAGAAGGCAGATATTATGGTCAGGTGTCAGATATCAACTGGTGCTTAACCTTAACCATCACTTCCACACTACAAAAATTTTAGATCACCCACATCTGAAGGGAAATATCAAATCAAAATCCCCTCTACTGGTGTTTATTCCAAAAAAAAAATCTATGGATTTATTAACTACAAACCTTCGATTCTTTTATCAACAAAACATTCCTCATATCCCCACAACAGGCAGTTGTTAATGGTTGACTGGTTATCATGTGAACAATCAGTCACCCACTTCCTCTTATAAGGCAATGTCATGGTTGACTGTTGGTGAAATGAGAGAGTAATCATTCAACCAGTGCCTACTACAAAAAAGGTTTATATGTTCTCCTCTAAAGTTATGTTATGATATGAAGTGCATAGTTTAGTATGCAGCATATCCTTCACATTACAAGCATTCACTAATTTTCTCTATTGCACAGAGCAAGCTCATGTATACACATGCATGTGTGTGTGTGTGTGTGTGTGTGTGTGTGTGTGTGTGTGTGTGTGTGTGTGTGTGTGTGTGTGTGTGTGTGTGTGTGTGTGTGTGTGTGCATTTATTTTATTCATGTTTTACTTCAGGGAAGGAAAGTGAATAATGTACTTTTTTTTTGTTGAGTAAATGATGTTTTTTAATATCAAAGCATAGTATCTATTGAATGAATTCCAGTGGATTTATGCCCAAATTTTCAGTTTGCTGCCAAGAGCTTCAAAATACTGCCAGATTTGGCCCTGGCCACACTACTATGCACTCCACTTGGGGCATGCTTAATTAAGCATCTAACAGAAAGATGTTTTGGGGCAAAATTCTCTCTAATTGGATAAATATTCACTCTCTTTCAACCTCATGCTTATTTTGGGTGGTTGTTAAGATCTCAGGTAGGAAGATATGACTCTATGATAGATACATAGTCTCAGGGTGTGGGATTGGTGGACAAGATTTGACAAGCTCTAGCAGGAACACTACTTAGAGTTTCATTGAACAGCATGTTTTGGCATGTAGGTTTACAACTATTATAGAGACTTCCAGTCCAACTATTGCCAGAAGTCAGAATGATGTCTGAGATAGACAGTTAGTATTTTAATTTTCTATGTTTTTTCCCCAATTATTAGCATTGTTTAGTTATAGCTTTGTGGGATGACTATTGCACACACAGAAAACCCAACAAAAACAACAAAAAAAGACAGCAAATAGACCCCAGCTACAATAGCTCTATACCATGCTCCTAAAGTATTAAAGTCATATGTCTCATGCATTGGCCAACAAATAGTTGATGCAGACATTAACATATGGAATAAATTAGTTGATACACATTACTAGGAATTACTGGAGTATGTATGCAAAAAATATACCAGTGGCTGCTCTTTTTAGAGCTTTACATTAACATACCAATTCTCAATGTTATCTACAATATTTAAATGTTATAACAGTATTCACTTAATTGGACAATGAAATGAACTTATACAATTTCCTCACTAGTAATTTTCAAATTTTTCAATATTACTGGTGGTTTACAGACTAGTCGTAATTAGTGAGAAAAATTAATAATCTTATAGCTACATTAAAAGATAACTAAAATGTTGGGGGGGTGGTGGGTTTCTGTGGAAAAAAATATTTTAAAATGTGGTCGTTGCAACAACGGTGGGATATAATATTTTGCTCTCACTGAGCAAATATGAGTCTGTACTTGCACAGATCGGTATTCTGTCCTGACACAAGTCTAATTGGATGCTGTCCATGTCCTAGTTAATTACTAATCTGTCCTGACTCTGCTCTTTTGAATTTTGTCCAGACTGTGATAAAATATAATGGTGTCCTAATCACTAATAAAATAAAATTATTCCCTGACACTGGTCAAATAGAATTTGGTCTTTGTGCTGATCAAATTTAATATTATCTTGACACTGTCCAATATATTTATCTACTTACATTATTTAAATCAAATTCCAACCATGTGTTGGTCATATTTAAGTCCATTTTTCGTTGATCAAATAATATTTTCTTTACGCTGATAAAATAGTCCATCTTGATGCTGGTCATATCAAATATTCTCGTGATACTGATGAATATATTTTTTATTGTAGCAGTGATCAAGTACATACAAATTAATTTCATCTAATGATGATCAAATTGAAATCTGTCCTGACAGTGATAATATAGACTTCAGTCCTGACATTGGTCAAATGGAATTCTATCTTTATACTGATATATATAACTGTATTGTTACACTTGCTGGTCATATATACTTTTGTACTGAAACTAGTTGAGTCAAGTTTGTCCTGACACTGATTAAATGGAATTCTGTTCTAAACACTGTTCATAAATATTTTCAACATTAGTACAATTGAATATTATCCTGTCATGCTGCTGGTCAGATTGAAATATTTCCTAATAGTGTTTGAAGAGAATTAATTTCTCAAAGTAGTCAATTATAATTTTCTTCTAACGTTGTTTAAATAGACTTCTGTCCTCATACTGGACTAATATAATTATTTCGTTACACTGATCAAATACAATTTTGTACTAAAAATGCACAAATTGATTCGGTTCTCAATTGTCAAATTTAAAAAAAAAAAAAAAAAAAAATTTTAACATGGATCAGATAAAATTCTATCCAGAAAATTTCAATTTCAATTTTTTTTTTCGCAATGGTCGAATGAAATTCAGTCATAATATTGTTTAAATGAAAATCTTTTCTCATACTGGTAAAGTAGAACTGTGTTCTTACACTAGTGAATTAAAATACTGTCATCAAACTAATTAACTGTATTTTGTGTCCTGCACTTGTTAAATATGATTTTGTGTAATACTGGTCAAATGGAGTTCTGTTCTAACATGGTTTCAGTATGATTGTATTCTTATATTGTTTAATTCAATACAATATTGTCCTCACACTGATCACAGCTAAATTGTTTTGTTGTAAGCGTATCAATACAATTTTCCATGACAGGTGCCACTCTAAAACTTCTCTTATAACACTGGTTTAAAAAACAGTAGCATATGCAGTTTCTCAAATATAAGTCCAGCTCAAATATAACATTGTATTGACCCTGGATCAATAAATTTCTCTCTTGATAATAATCTTATTAAAAATGTGTCATGACACTGGTGACTGGTCAAATCAGAATAAATTTTTAAAGTTTGTATGTCCTTACATTGATAATATAAAATGTCTTGGCATTAGTCACATGGTGAAATAAAATAAAGATCTAACACTGGACAAATCGAGTTTTGTGCTGACATAAGCCTAATAGTGTTCAGTCCTGACATTTATAAACTAAATTTTTGTATTTGTACTATTCTAATAGAAGTCTGTGCTGTTTCCCCTCAAGGACAACTTATCTTGACACTGAAACAATATAATTCTGTTCTGTTGTACATTACACTCTGTCCTGATACTAGTGAAATGTAATTGTGTCCCTGCACTGATAAAATAGAATTTTATCCTGACACTGATAATATAATTCTCTCCTGGCACTGGATAAATATAATTGTTTCGTGATACTTCTAAATATAGTTATGTACTGACACTAGTGAAAATGCCATACATTTGGTTAACACCTCAATGTGCCCTAACCTTTCCACCAGAATTCAATCTGGTTCTGACACTGGTAAAATTGAATTTTCTGCTTTCAGTTGTCAAAAATAATCTTGTGTTGCCGCTTATATGGACTGTAGGTGAGTTTTGTTGCCAAGGTTTGAGCCCTAGCAGAGAAAGTGAAGCTTTCATGTTGTATTAGTCAATAAGGCCTCCATTTTTTTTTTTTTTTTTTGGTGATCATCCCTACTTAGAGAGTACTACAGTACTCTCTGATATCTGTCTGTCTGTATATTTGTACCGTCCTTGTAGCCAAACCTGTGGGTGGATTTCTCTGAAACTTGTCATGCCAATAGGTTTTGAACCAACTTAAAACATGGGCTAAAAATAGCCGAAAAATGGTTACCATAGTAATGAGAGGAAAAAAGCCAAAAATGATATTTTGGCCAAAAATGATATTTTGGCCACAAAAAATCTTGGAGCTACAGATCTGAAACTCGGTATGCACATGTGACTTAACTCTGAGAGTAGCATGGACTGGGTCCCACCTAGCCATACCTCTTCCTTTCCCTGTGTAAGGTTAAAAATGCCAAAAATGGTATTTCGGAAAAAAAAATATGAGAACCAAGGCAGTTAGACTCAAGAATCTATATATATTTGGAATCAATATAATCTGGGGAATTTTCAAGTACATGTTTGTGACCACACCCACTACTGTTTTAAGTCACACCCAAAAAAGGCCAACAATGGTACTTTGAACAGATAAATTCTTGGAGTAACAAACTTTAAACATGGTATGCACACACAACTTTTTGACTTTCGGAGTAAAATGGGCAGATTTCCTCCCGGTTTCACTTCTTCCCATTGGTGTGTAAAGCAAAAGAGGGCCACAAAAAATTCTAAATAACGCTTGGACCAAAAGAGTTTGATCTACAAACACACTTTAATATATATCTTTTTTGGTTTGTAAGTGTGTCTAGGTATTACGGTTAAACACTAAAACTAAGAAGGCCCAAATTCAGCATACTTTCTCCAAAAACCAGGGTGAGCATTATTAAACACATGTGGGCATGGTAATGGGTGTGGTTCAGTAAAACCACACCCATTACTAATTACAACTGTGTGTGTCAATGGGTGTGGTTTGGCCATTGCTGCACCCATAGGACAACATTATGCCTGCTAAAAACTTATTTATGAACTAATCAGGCTGAAATTGGGCATATGGAGTCCAAGTAATCAGGTAAGAATTTTTAACTGCATGTATGTGTGGCAATGTTTGTGGTTTTCTATTAGCCACACCTACAGGAAATCATTATGGCTTCCAAAAGCTAACCAGGTCAAAATTTGAGTGGCTTCTATAATGTTTCATTTTGACATTAAAATCAGCATCTTCTTGACAAGTTTTATCTTATAATATTGTTTTAAAAAAAAGTTTGTGTTGTTAAAGAAATTTAGTGTTTCAGTTTACTAATTATGATATAAAAGACTTTTTCCATTTTTTATTGGTTTTTTTTTTTTGAAAATTTTTCTTGAACTTGAATGCAGAAACAGCTTCATTCAAAACTGTAGTGTTTTATTTTGCAATTTTTTTTTTCTTTAAGTTGCTCTTCTATAAATATAGCTCTGAACCTTATTTTCTACTTGAACCTGGAGATATAATAGCTCTTGAGGTCCAATATCTCTGTTAATGCCTTGTGAGTCTCTATAACAGAGCTAGAACATGCTACAGCTTTGCTATTCATATTCATACATATTGACAAGTCTGCAGATGAAACTTTACATGCCAAAAAAAACTGGCTCACCTACCATGTAAATATGAAGTAACTAATATGGTATTTAAGCATAGTATCAACTTACTTGAATTGAATCAAGAACAGTGACCTTTAGCTACAACTCTGTCAGTAGTATGTGCTTGCATGGTGTTTCCAAATATTTTTAGGTATCATAATGTTGTTTATAGCTGACTTTTTCACCAATGTTTTGTTGACTATTTTGAAATGTATTTTCACTCAAAATTTAAATTTATCTACCATAATTTGCTATGTGATGTGGACACACCTTTAGTCATTTTATATTCTTTGGTATGTTGACTTCTTACTGGTACCAAATGATAGATAATTATTCTATATAAATATTAATACTCTGCTGAACTCTGTATTGCAGTATTAAATTTATGTATAAATTATTGACTGTAGTGATTACAATTGGTATGGATGAGGTCAGAGTACTGGTGGATGAAGGGATGGAGATAATTGAAATATGTGCCAGTGTAATTGAAGGAGATCTACGAAGAGATGTGTTGATAGCTGTGGCCTACCAAGACAGAGGAGCAACTGGTTAGTGTATGTAGGATCCATTTAATTATTTTCTCTTTATATTGCAAAAAAATTTAGCATAGGGATTGAGCAACATCTGCTCTAGTCCAATCCTATCCGTATATTTATTTTTGAGTGACTGTGTCAGCCTGAACTAAGCAAGTATAAGTGTTAGGAACAATAATAATAATTAAGTAGTTGAGCAGCTTTTCTGTACACCAATAAAAATAACAAAGGAGAGCTGCATACCCAATTCCTCCAACACCCACCCCCCCCCCTCCCCCCACAGTATCTTTTATATCTCCCTGCTTGACTGTTTTGATGATTAATTGTCTTTGTCTGAAGGTCTCCTTTGAAAATCAGGAGCTTTCTTCAAGGTAATTTTCAAGAATGAAGTACCCCTGAAGCAAAGGACAAAATTTCATCAGTTTTAAAAGTCTTTTGACTAGTAGAGGTTGAAAACTGACTCCACATAAAATGTTTATACCTCATTGCAAAAGAATACAGTGCTCTCTGCAGTGGTCTACTCACTTCATAACTTTCCCTTCTTTTTTGTTGCACAGAGCTGCCACACAGCTGCCAAAGTATGACAGGATCTTCCCAAAAAATATTTTTTAATTTTTCAATTGAAAAAAAAAAAAAAAAAAAAATTCAATATATATTTGTCTAGTTTGATCACTGGAAGCTGCAAACTACTCCTGAAATGTTTCTACTTCATTGCAGATGAGTACAGGTGTTCTGCTGCTGGGCTGGGATAGTTACCTTATACTTTTGCCACTTCTCTTCTACACCCAGAATGCCCCATAGCTGAATCTAGAGCTGCTACAAAACATGCCATACAGATTCCTCATCAATGCCACCTTTTCAATGCAGCTGCTCCAATACACCTGAATTAACATATTGAGTGGTTTATCCTACTGTACCCAGAATAAATCTTATTAAAATTAACTCAGGAAGCACCCCTTAAAAGTCCCAAGCTTTTATGCCCTATCATCTAGGAGAAGGTGCCTGACAAATAAAAAAAAACAACAAACAAACAAATTGAGAATTATAGTAAGATGGATGAATATCTTTAGTGTATGATTTATGTTCAAATTCAGCAACAGGTTAATAAATTGTGTAAATTGTGTTAAGAGTCATTATCATTTTTAAAAGATATGCAAAATCATGTGGTTGGTTATTCAGGAGTTGTTTTTTCTTGATACAACTGTGCTTGGGAGATAATTTTTCACCCTATTTAATGCTCAAAATGACCTCAGGTGAGGCTCTGATGATCTGGCAGCATGGCCATGGATGGATTTTTTTTGGTTTGTTTTTTTCAAATGTATTTTTCATGCACAATATTAGCACATATTTCTTTATAGTAATCAGGAATCAGAACTAAAATAGCCAAGTTTTAGATATACATGAACAATGGGTTTACTTAAGCTTGTCCAACACAAAAATAAGAATGATAAAAGCTGCTTTGCCAAGCTGAGTAGTCACAGGAAGTCTCTGAACAGGCCATTACTTGTCTTTGTGTCAAACTCTCTTTGTTGGTTTCCATTTTTACTCAACTATCCTACATGTTATTGTGTCTGCAGGTGGTACAGACTTTATAGGGGGACATGTCATGCTCACCTTCACCCCTGAGATTTTAAAAACATGCTTCAATGTAAGCATTGTGGATGATAACGTATTTGAGCAACTTGAAGAATTCTTTGTCAACATCACGACCACTGACCCAATGGCTATTATTTCACCCATGACTACAGTTGTTACTATTGTAGATGATGACGGTAAGGGAGAAATTGAGTATAAAATATTAGTAAGTATAATAATTGTTATTTCCTGAATGGATATTCATTTACCAGATTTCATCTAACATTTAAATTTTCAGAGATTGTTATTGGGTGGAATAAACCTCACTACTCTGTGTCAGAGTCAGATGATGTAGAGCTCTGTGCATCAATTAGGAATGGAACATTAGAGGCACATATTCCGATTATCTCAGTCAAATTGGTTGACGGAACTGCTAAGGAAGGTAACATCATGTATTGCTGATGTGCATTATCATATGGAATGCTTTATTCTAGAAAGAAACATATTTGCCCCAGATCTATTAGTTTAATCACTTGACATGTGCAATAATTTGAATTTTTACGACAAATGCTATGTCTATTGCCAATTGTTTCTATTCGCATAGAGTCTCACCTAATCCAATGAAAACATGCCTTCCGTTTGCCTTTTTTTTGCTGTGTATCTTGAATTATATATGTTCTGTAAACTTATTTTTTCTACTGCACATTAAAGGTGAAGATTATGCCGCAACAACACCTCTACTCTTTACATTCAGTGGAGTATCAGAAATATCCATGTGCATTGGAGTTGTCATTAATAGCAATGATGATGTAGAGTATGGAATGGAGAATTTCTCTGCGAATATGGAGTTGACTCCTGCATTGGACAGAATAAGCATTGATCCAGCACTAGTGGAAATATGGATAAATGCTGACAAAGGTATGTTTAAATTGTCAAGTCTCCATGCATCAATGCTAAACTGTTTATTTAATGATCTCCAACAACATACTGCATGCATATTCTTCCATTCAGTTTTCTTACCTTGCCTCATCAGATTACTATATCGGATTGATCTGTTAAAAAATAGATGAATTAAGGCTGCCCTCATGTTTACCTCAAATAAAAATACTGTAATATTTTTAACAATTCAAATCAAAAATACCGATCATTTTGCTGTTTAAAATCAGTAAATTATAGTTTCCATATATCTAATTTAATATATGCTATGCAATTGTGGTCTACAGGTAATTTTAAGTATAAAGGATAAAAATTTATGTGTCCGGGTAAATTCTAATAACTTCTATTCCTTAAACTGTAATTGTCTTATTTTTGGCCAGGTTTGGAAGTGTTTCATAGCTGTTGGTTTGCCAGTTTGTTATTTACGAAATTGGATATCTTTTACCCAGGCAATGCTGAGTTTATTTACAGTGTAGCTAAGTAGCACATAATTTTGTGGAAATACTATGCTATGAACAATTATTTATCTGATGACTTTTAAAACCTGCATTGTTTCAATATAAGGGAGTATAGTGCTTACCCACATGAACCTACATTGTAGACCATAACTTAATTAGATCCGATCAAATCTGTAAATTATTTAATTGTAGAGAATGCAAGGCAGTGTGACTTAATTTTACATCTCAACAGAATTTTCAGGGAGACCCTTTTCTCTTTTTTACCTTATAAATTTCATTCCTAAGGGTGTAAACATATAATCAAGCAATATAAAAAACCAACATTTCTAAAGAATATTGTTTGTTTTGGTGTTAAAATATCAATTTCTGTCTGAAAATTTTTAAATTTCAATTGATATTACTTTAGGAAGTTAAACATGGTTTGGCCTGCTCAATACTTGTATTTCGGACAGCAGGTGTTGTAGACCTTTTCTTTTTTTCCCCTTTCTTCCTCCACCCTCTACTCTTTTCTTTCTTTCTTTTACAAGCTGACTTAGTGAAGACATGTTTTGTTTTTACCCTTGTGTGTATATATATTCCATATAAGCTGCAACACAAACTACCAAAATAGTTTCTGTCCTCCAAATCAATAGCTGAAGTAGCGAGCAGAGACTCGTCAAAATCACCAAATGTTCTCCATCTTTCTTTTTATTATTTCTTCTTTTTTTCATTTCCAGGGCTAGAGCCTAGCTGGCTACAGCAAATCATGCAATAGTTATGCTAACAGCTTACTATTTCTTTGGACTAGGTCCACAACCACTCATTTTTGCTTTGCCATGCTAACAAACTACTGAAGTATATCCCTGACTAATAACTGAAGTGTTAAGTTGAAGCTGCCATTTTCACACTACCAATTCATCTGCATGCACAATTTAAAACCACTTCATACTTAAGGCTATAAATATCATTAAATATAATTTTTAAAGGTGGTGGAGTCCCAACTTTGAGATACAGAAACTCCACCAGAACTACATTTCCAAATCTTCAAAGAAAGCCAAATTATTTAGCTAAATTTGGTACAGCAAGCCATAGCATTGTTATAGCTAGCTAACTGTTACTTCATTCTGCTTTTGGCAGTGACCCTATCTGAAGCTCTACACTGCTGACAGTAAGTCTCTATGTCCCTGAAGCTCTACACTACCAACCCAACTGCAGCTTCTACTACTGCTACTACTACTACTATAGCCACATTTTTTTTTTAATGTATCTTTGACAGTGTGCAAAAACTAAAGGAAACAAGTGAAAGTAAAAATTACTTCTTTGAAATAGAACTGGTAAATAGGCTTGACATGTTGGCACAAAGTGCAGAAACAAAAATTCTGTGACAGTGTATGTTACAAAATTCCCAACTTCACCATTCCACATTCTCACATAATGTGTAAGATGTGATGCCCCACCTCTTCATTTTGCTCTTAGCTAGCTCAGGAAGAATTATTAAGTTCACAGGAATTTTCGAAAACAAGAACTGTGACTCTATCATGTAGAATTCTAAGGTCATAGGAATCAGTGAAGTAGGAAATTTTGTAACATACACTGTCACGGAATTCTTGTTTCTGCATTGTTGCTGACAGTTCCCTACTTACCAATTTTAGTTCAAAGAAATATCTTTTACTTTCACTTGTGTAATTTGTTTTGACTACTTTTGAATTTTACATTCCTAATCAGTTATTTGAGTGGTAATCTAACTCTACAAACCATGATATGTAAAAATCCTAAATGAGGTCAAGAAAACAGAAATCACTTTCACCCCTTACAATAGCAGAAGGATAAATGTATGTAGTGGTTTGTGAGATTTCATTGTGTGGACAATTTTGAAGAAGTAAAAAGCATGCTCTTATAATAGCATTCAAAAAAAAAAAAAAAAAAAAAAAAAAAAAAAAAAAAAAGAATAAGGTCAACCAAGGAAAATGCCCTGGTGGGATTTGAACTGAAACCCTAGTTTAAAATCTCAATATGTGGCTTCTTTTGTCTGTGACACCCACAGAAGGGATGTAAGCAGGTGGCACTCTACCAAAATGTTTATGTGGTCCACAGGAGTCACCCCTGAAATGTTAATCACATAGGTCTACTACTGGTTCTTAAATTCTTGCCCAAACAGACACACATAAAAACAGACAGCTTAGCTCCATTCTTTGTATCAGGTGCTATAATTTTTTAGTTGTTTTTTTTTTACTTTTGTGAGACATTTTTTAGTAAATGGATAATGAATTAACAATATAAATAGTAGCAGCAAGTGCAGCTAGAAATTACTGCTGCAAGGTAATTAAGAAACAAAGAAGAAAAAGAAAAGAAACAGGGGAGATGAATATCAAAGGGGAATGAAGAATGGGGGAAAGAAAAGAAGGAGGGGAGAAAGGAATAGAAAGAAAGTGGGAGTAAGAATAGAAAAACCCTGGTGGAGTATGAAATCAAAACCCTAGTTCTAAATCTCCATTTGTGTCTCCTTTGGCAAGTGAAACACACACTAATGCGTGTGGGCAGGTGCCAAAATGTTTATATGGACCACAGGAGTCTTCCCTGAAAAGTTGAGCTCATTCTGTTCAAATGTTCTTGTATTTTAGCGAAGATGGACACACATCCAAATGGACAGCCAATCTCCATTCTGGTAAGATAGGAAATTTTAAAAGCCTTCAGTTCGAAATATAAAAGTAATTTTTTTCTATCTGCATGGTTTCATTTGGTGAGGGATGACCAGGATATATCCCCCACTCCCCCTCCCACCACCAATTCTTAAATTGCTTAAATGGTCAGTCCCTTTAATAAAAGTACTCAAAAAAAAACAAAACAAACAAAAACAGACATTTATTTTGAGCTACAACATTGCTAAAAAAATGTGTTGCACAATACCACCTCATGGTTAATTGAAGCATTTATAGTGGAGTTAGAGTTGTTGTAAAACCACCTTCCCTCTTGCAACCTTTTTTATGCCTCTGTTACTGAACCTCACTTCTATCTTCCTCCAACCCCCCTCCCCCCCCCCACCCATTATTTTAATGCACAAAAAGAAATCCACCTATTGGATATAAATCCATTAAAGGAGTATGATTCAGAATTTATAAGTACATATTTGAAGTTGAAACTCAAATTAGATCTAAATGTCCTCCTTAAATCTCCAAGAGGGGGGAGAGGTGAAAAAATCCAAGGGGTGGCAAAAAAAATGTCTAAGTGGGTTCGAGTGCTCTCCTTATCCATATTTCTAAAAATAAAAACCTGCATGGTGAGTGTTAATCAACACCAGCTTTTGGAACAAACATAAGGTTGTGAATTCCTTCCCTCAAGCCAAAGTTGCAAAGATATCTTATAGGGTGGGAAGTGGATACTGGTGAACAGATAAAATTGGGTTAAGAGTTAGCTTAAAACCCCACATATGCTATAACTCCTATCTGATTTAGGCACAACCACTGTGGGAATAGCCCACTTACTATGAACAACTTTTTGCAATTCTCTATTAACCTCCTTCAGCTTCAGCTCCAGGTCCTCACCCACAGCGTCCCAAATACTATAAGTGATGAACAAGCCTGGCAGAATTTTTGGTCTTGCCTCTCCATCAATCTTGAATGTCTCTTCAAAGGTGTGAATAGAGCTGAATTCCTCCTTGAATACTTTGTTATATTTAGCACAGAGCTGATCAATGCTCAAAAACAGATTATGTTCAACAGCTTTAGTACTATATTTTTTCATACCAGCTGTAGTCATTTTAGTCAGTCCCAACCATAAAGCATGGACCATCTTCCTTCCACAACCCTCCACATCAAGGATATCAACTGTTCCCCATATTCTACTTCTATTCTCATCTCCCCCAACATCTTCAGGTTTTCTCCTGTATAGGAATGGAGTAATAATCCAGATTTTTCGCAGGGGTAACTCTGGAAAATACTTCCGTTTGATCATTCCCAGAATGATGGAAGGTGCAGCTCCTGTGTCCACTTCCATCTGAAGTGGTATGTCCTCAATCTGAGCGTCCACCATAATGGGATCATTTCCTCATCGAGTCAAGCAATAGATAGGCTTGGCATGCCCATCTATTGGAACGAAGGAACCATCAAAAACTACCCAATCAGTGTTTTTAGGCTGGCTTCAAAAATTCTTAGATTGAAAATGTACTTGGTAGTCCTAGGATCAACTCCAACCCAGCACACTGAGGCAATATCACATTTATGACAAGTATCATTCAGAAATTTGCACTTATTACTATGACTAGCTTTGCTTCACCTGCGCACTTCATAATCTGCTTAAGAAAATCTTACAAATAGAAAATAAAAAATTAATGACTATGGTACTTTCTTTGGCAATTTTGGTTATCATGAAATTTTTATGTTTCTTCACATGATTGAAATATAGAGACCCACAGTTTTTTGCATTGGTACATTTTTGTGATAGCCTACCAGTATATAATATATATATATATATATTATAATTAAGATTAGAGAACTTCTTTTTAGTACTTCACACTACCTCCTATTCTGAAAATAATATGATTAGAGTGACAATGTTTCCAAATATATTTTGTAGTTTGACTGATTCTAATGTTTGTTCGCCCCTGATACATTTTTCGTCAGAAAGTACTTGGGTGTGGTGAAACGAAGCATTCTTTTTTTCCCATCGAAATTTTTCGTAATCCGTTTCCTAGAAACGTTTCTTAGTTCCTTAGAGGATAAAAAAATGGCAAAATATCAGTAAAGGTACATATTGCACCATCGAAAAGTGTGATCATAATGGCTGACCCTGAAGCTCTTTAAAATTATAAATTAAGTATGATGTTAATGTTAATGTGTCTGCAAGCTAGTCGTAGGGTACTGCAAGCTGGTTGTAGGGTGCTTGCTGGGAAAAGTGAGTAGTTACCTCCACCAATAATGCTAAGAAACACAGGGACCCTATTTTCAGCTGCAACCTTGTTAGATGAAGAAAGCTAACATCTCTTCAAGTGCACTTCATAATCTGCTTAAGAAAACCTTACAAATTGAAAATAAAAAATTAATGACTATGGTACTTTCTTTGGCAATTTTGGTTATCATGAAATTTTTATGTTTCTTCACATGATTGAAATATAGTGACCCACAGTTTTTGGCATTGGTACATTTTTGTGATAGCCTACCAGTATATAATATATATATATATATATATATATATATATATATATATATAATTAAGATTAGAGAACTTCTTTTTAGTACTTCACACTACCTCCTATTCTGAAAATAATATGATTAGAGTGACGATGTTTCCAAATATATTGAGTAGTTTGACTGATTCTAATGTTTGTTCGCCCCTGATAAATTTTTTGTCAGGAAGTACTTGGGTGTGGTGAAACGATGCATTCTTTTTTTCCCATCGAAATTTTTCGTAATTCGTTTTCCTAGAAACATTTCTTAGTTCCTTAGAGGATAAATAAATGGCAAAATATTATATAAAGTTTTATATTTAAAAAAAATGGCAAAATATCAGTAAAGGTACATATTGCACCATCGAAAAGTGTGATCATAATGGCTGACCCTGAACAGCCTAGCTCTCCTTCTGTGGTCACAGCATCCATTGCAGGTACTGTATTATAATTGTACTTGTCAGTGAAATTATTAAGATATCTGGAGAAAGAGAATTACTCCTGTTTGAATTTAAGTTATGCTGCCTCAAGGAGAAAGATTATGTCCAAACAGCTACAAAATTGATTTACACTTTAGTGAAATAGCAAGAGAAGCTAGTTTATTCTGGCTTAACTTTTTAAAAATAAAAAATGTATTTAAAAGAACTCAACTATCTCCCACTATTTATACTTTGTGTCTATCTGTCCATAAGTAATAGTACTCCTCCCAAACAGAAATTTGTATCACCACAAAATTTATAGTTTTTTGGGGGATAAAGCACTGGGAGTGCATAGGTTGAGTTCCACCTTGAGGAATTCTCTGTGAGAGAAAAAAAAAGAATTCAAATGTTACCCTGTATCAAAGGAATTCAAATGTTATCCTGTACAAAAGAATCCTAAGAAATCATGGCTAATCAATTAAATTACCTTTTCCCAAGCTTAAAGACGGAGGTTTATCCTCTACTGGATTTAGTCCCCTTCATTTTTCCCGTTTTACCCTGCTTCCAGTTCCTTTTGTTCTTTCAAATCAATATACAGGGGTTTTTTTTAGGGGGGCAGTGGGTGGGGGCGGGGGCATTTTTACACCATTAGTTTCTGATCATGGAAGGATCAATTTATAGTTTCTATGGAAATAAGTGGCAACACTCCCCCAACTAATTTCTCAATCTTATCTTGATTAATTTTAACTTGGGACGTTTTTTTTTTGGTTTTTTTAATTAATTTTTTTTGTTTTTCAAATATATTCATGTATATTTATTTATTTCCTTTTAAATTTCAAATCTTACTATTCTAATGGGCCCAAAATAGCTCAGTGTAGAAATTTAAGCATCAGGTGCTCCATTCTGGAGTTGTGAGGAATTATTGCAATTTAAGAGCAAATTCAAATATGAAGAAGATCTAATTTCCCGAATTGTCTTTTCTAAATAAAAATTTTTTTAAAATGTACAACTCTCTCTGCTCTCTGCTGTGAATGAGTCAAATTTTACTTTTTGTGATCATGAAATATGATGTACATCATTTTGCTGACCTTAAATGGGGTGTTTTGAGTTGCTTACATAATGTAGTTAATGGGATATGTATCCCACACACATAGCACCTCATTAGTTACTCTTGCTTCCAAGCATAATCAAAAGTGCGTATTCTATTGTGCCAACTTTAATAAAGATGCTTCAAGAACACAATCCACACCCCTAATAAATTGACCACACCCAATTTGTCATGTCCAATTATGCAATACTAAAGTATGGTTTTTAAAAACATGCTGGACTAAGGTACATATACAGTGGCCATTGAAACTGTTCTGTGATCACTTTCATCACATAACTCACTAGTTAATCAACCTCAAATAATAATAGACTGGGCAATAATGTTGTGATGCACTCTAGCAATAACGTGTGATGCATAGCTAATTACAAAATAGTAACAATCATGAAATCTCAGTTTTGCAAGGATCATGAAACTACTTAACTAATTTAATGAAGTAATACAAAGTTTTAAAAATATTTTCATTCATCGCTGTTCAAACTATTTCTATTCTGATGTCAGCTCCTATAATTCCTTGGGCTGCTTCTCTTTAACAGAAAAATAGTTGGCTTTCTTACTATTGAAAGAACAAAGAAAAAAGGTCAAAAAAGATGTTTCAAGCCAGAAAAGGCCAATTATCAGGTAATAAACATTTTTCCATAACATACTTAATAATTTTACAATATTATCATGTCAATTTTAGTCTAAAGTTAGTTTTAGTAACCATACTATACTTGTAAAAGTTTTCAATAGCCCATGTCTCTGAAATTTGTATTCAAAACAGAAAAAATGATCAAGTCAGTTGCAATGCATAATAAAACGTGCATATTGAGTTGGCAGTCTCAACAATCTACACCAAATAATTTAGTGACCTTAGTTTTATTTTTGTGCTAACTGACCAAAGTTCCTTGATAACTTTTGTAATGTTTAACTCTCCTGGTTTAGTGATTATCAAATTTAAAGTTAAATAATCTGGAAGGAAAAGTTAATTAACAAGTAATTGGGATCAACTTCTTTTTTTTTCCAGAAAAAAAAAAGACAAGCAGTACATTTCTAAGGCCAAGCACAAATTTTTCAATCCAGTGTTTAATTTTTTGGCAAAAAAAAAAAAAAAAAAAAAAAAAAAAAATGTTAACCTGGCAACACTATTTCACTATTTGATAAATTAAATACTGACATTAGTCTGAACTGTAATTTTTATTTCATTTCAGCTTCAACAATAAAAAAAAAAGACTCACATTCTGACATCAACTGGAAGGTAAAGTAATTTTAATACCATTATTTATCAGACTGAGCAAAGTGAAGCATAGCTTAGTTATCTTATTTATTTTTTACCACCCCTGTGTTGCTAAACGCCTTTTCTTCCTCTGAATAGTCATATTGTGTAAGAATAAGGAGGTAAGGAAAGCCAAGACACAGATTTTATCAAGGATTCTGTCAAGCTTCTGAGGAAAAAAATATAGAAGTTTAGTAAGTGCTCCAGGATCTGTGACCGAGGAGCAAATTCCAGAACTGTCCCGGAAGAACTGACACAGTTACACCTATGTTATTCCTTATCAATTTAATTGAACATTTTTTCCTTTGCTGGCATGGTGTGTGACTTCTGACCAGGACTTAATAAAAGCTGGTCCAAATATAATATATAATTGGAAAGATCTTGCAATAAGCTGTGCTTTAATGCTTATAACTATAAGAGATAAGCAAAAGAGAGTTTTGGAGGATTCTATTGTGTCTTGAATGATTTTTTTTGTTTGAATTAAGTCTATGACTAATCTGATAGATATAACATTTCCTTATAAAACATTCTCAAGAAACTTTCCTAATGTTTATGTGAAATAAAGCCATCATATTTAAGCATATTATGCTAATATGTGTATTTTATGAAATTAATTTTGTAATATTAATTTTGTAATATTAATTTTTACTCCCACAGATTCCTTAGTTCAAGTGAATGACACTATCATTAGAGATCTCTTTACTGTGCCTATTTTCATCTCAGAGGACCAACTAAGTGCAATTAACTTGACTAAGCTCTCTCTGTGCTATCGAGTCCAGGGTGACCCAGGAGAGTGGTTCAACTTGGTCACAGATGAGTGTGTATCTGTCAATGGCCACTATACGTCTCACAATGGAACAGTTACTGCAATGGACAGTATTGGAGTGAGAGCTGTGGACAGTGCTGGCCAATGTGTGAACCTTAGTGTGGATGTGAATGAATGTGCTGCTACTGTGAATGGCGCACTCCTTTCCATCATGGGGAGATACTCATCAGAAGGAGTGAATGTTAGAAGATACAAGAACCGTGTCCGCATTTCTGTCCCAAATTGTGCAGAAATCACCCTTGTCATGTGGGCGATATGTGAACGACATACTCCTGAACTAACACCTATTGATGTTATCAAGTTTGTGGTCATGAGAGGTCTCAACGATGGCAATCAGCAAGCTCATGGTCTTATAGGTAATTACTGCAAGGGAGGAGACAGCACATTAAAAGTAGGGTGGGCTGAAGTTTATGTTACTTTTAGGATTAATATTTATCAAGGCTAAAAAAGGTGGGGAATCACTTTAAATTGGAATAAATGTGCTTAATGTAGAAAAAAATTAATAAATAAAAAAAAAATTTACAAGCTATAACTGTTTAAAAAATTCCTACTCATTAATTATAAAATTCTTTACCATCGAAACTAAATGTAAAGTAAAAATTTGTATGTAATATCTTTGTGAATATATAGAAGCACTCAATAATTATGTTTCTTCTCTGTCATTGTAGGGAAGTTAGGACACTTTTTCCCAAAGAAGTGCCTATTTTTGATGCTGCAGGGTAACTCGGATTTTTAAATATAGATGAGAGAGCTGATATACAATTGGTAGGATTTGTTTGAAAATTTTTTTTTACTTACTAGATAGAATTTTTTCCATTGAACTCATTTTTTTTTTATTTCGAAGTTACACTACTAGATTACGTTTGTGAAGTTGGAGATATTTTGCTAATGCTAACATGTCAGCATCTTCATAGCTGGATTTATTCAACTCTTCCATTCATGACCATTTGCTGCATTTATCAGGGTATTTCAATCGCCAGGACTGAGGGATTGTGCTCATTAAATCAATATTTTAGCTCACAATGGAGTAAATCACATGTTTTAAGTTAAATTACCAGGAATTATGCTTTTGCAGATGTAAATACATTTGGCTAACTCCCATTTTCAATCTGAAGTATTGGGTAACCAGGCAATTCTGGAAGGTCAATATTGTGCTCCTCAGCAGTGGTTACAGTCATATCATAAAATCTGATGAAATTATTTTCAGACCGTATTATTTTTTTTAATATTTTAGCAGCATCAACAGCAGAAAGAGCATCTTGCAAAACATATTGATTTCTTTTTTTGTAAAGAGGGAAATTTTTTTCTGCTGCACTAAAATAATGGTGACTAGTCCCATTCCAAACAAGGCTATAAATTTCTCCAATGATTGCAATAAACAACCTGCTTCCAAAGGTATTCATCATTCTGTTGAACAGATTCCTTCCAAAGACTCTAAAAGAATGTTTTCCATGGCAACTATTCTGGGGTCCATCTGTTGGGACATAATGACTCCAGTTTAGTAACACCTTTACCACCCTCTTGCCACTTCATTAAAATAAAAATATGTGATATTTTAGAGGAAAATAAAATTAGCTTACCTATTTCTTTAACTATTTCAAGAGCATCCTGAATACGTGGAAGCTGTCTTACAATATCTTAAAGCAAAGAATAAGTGAATGTGCACAAGAATGCACAGCTACTGCAGCAGAGTTATCTTTTCAAAATCTTGCTGCCAAGCTGGATCTTCTTATCATATTCGCTGCCTCATTATAAGCCTGTCCTTGACATAATGATGCTTGGAGGTTGCTCTTGTGTCAGGAAGCTTAAGTAAACCAACAGAGTCCATTTGACACCCTAATTTCAATTCACCCAATAGATGGATAAATTTTATCTGTTTGCTTTTGATTACTGTTGATTACATCAATGCTGCATTAGCAATAATTGTAAACCAAAAAGATATTATTGCCTTCAATGAGTAACATGTTGCAGCTGCAAAGCTACCAAACCTGTTTTGGCTTCCAAGCTGTACAGCTATAAGTTTATTATTAGTGTGATTCTCTATGTATGAATGAATGGATATTTGTGCATCTGTAACTAAAAGTGTATACTATTTTCTATATTAACTAGGGATTTTTCTAATAATTGATTTTCGACACCAACAATACATGTGATGTACAACATTGGTGCCTATGTAAAGCATTTAAAAAAAAAAAGTACTCTGAGGTGGCCATAATAATTTATGGTACTTTAATATATTAAAGCTGGAGCTAGGGGTCATTTTGTGGCATAAAGTGACCAGATGTTTTGTTGTTAAATTTGATTAGATACACCCTAGGGGTGTCCAAAATGTCCCATCTTAAGGTACCTGAGTGGTGAATCTAGTCGCAGGAGCTGATAATTGTTTAACCCCTAAAATATTGAAGCGTTGAGTATTATTAGAATCATCTATCATTTAAATTTGTAATATGAACCTAATTTTAGCACATTCCTACAAATAGAGGTATTAAATGCTTTTTCTAAAAAAACTATTAGAAAAGGCCCTGTCTTTGATATTATCCTAACCACAACATGTTAAATAACCAAACATCAATAACTCCCATAATTGATTTAAAATGTGAGCTTTTTTATTTTATTTATTCTCTGTACCGCTATATCTCTGAATTTAAATGGAATATGGTATTTAGACTGTTATATGAGTTTACTCAGTGTTTATGTTGACACAAAACTGTATTAATATAATTCATTTTAGCCAAGATATTAAATTTTAAGTATGGTCCCTGTTTGCACATTCATGCACATGATTGTCACAATAGATGATTGAACCTTTTGCATCATTATATCATTAATTAAAAAAAAAATTTTTTTTCATACTATGTGTTTGTGTATGATTGGATGAAGTCATTCTGTCGAAGTTTATTTCTATCTTTTCATCAGATAAAGACATCATTGCCAGTTTGATCATCACTTGCATCAGCTGCTGTGTCCTCCTTTTTTTAAATATACCTGGTATTTGTTCCCCTTCAAACCAAGCAAATGCCAAACTATGGTCTGTACCCAGTTTCCACCCATGTCCGTCAGGACCAAATTCAACTGATTGTGACAATCTTGTGCTCTTCCATGCATGAGCAACATAGGTGGTTTGTTTTGGTTTCTGTAGCACGGTACCTCTGCAGGGAGAAATGTAACATGGGTCAGAAGACTTAATTTTAGCAAGTGGCTGTTCAAAATTATGTAGTGCAAAAAGCTTACTAAACATAGAATCTTACTTTATTGACTTCCTTTGGTACATTGTACATTGCACAGACAAACTCTTCAATCGAATTAATGAGCTCCTAATACTTTACTTTCCAATTCTTCGAAAGTGAAGAACAAAGCCATTATTCTTTACCATCAATTGGAATGGACACCCTTTACCTGATGCATGAATGCTACAGTAAAGCCGCACCCAGTTAAAGCAAGAATGCCTGGTAGAGAATTGTGTATATCAGTACCATGTCTTCCTCAAAGTGCAGTCATGTTTATCACTCATCAATAGTTTGATTGACCTGCAATTATGAGCTGTTGCACATGTTTCCCACTTAAAATTAAATTATTGTATCTTAATTGTAGTGACCATATTTTTGTATGTCTTGGTTAATATGAATCATATAATTATAATTTTGGTGTCAATAAACACTTTTTAACCCCACCTTACATTAAAGAAATACCAGTTAAATAACTGAATAAATAAGCCCACTTCAGTGAAACTACTGAAAGAAAGTGACTTACTGTATCAAGTATAAGTGTTACCATGGTTGTTTTGTCTTCTGTATTATGGTGAGGATGCTGTCACAGCCAGGACCTATTCTATCAGCTCACAGAAAAGAGCATATGCAGATTTTTCATTTGACATCTCATTCTCTGCATGCATGAGGAAATTTAAGTTTCCATTGCAAATTTTAAGTATTGCATGATCTTATCAAATTTTAGTTTTTTTTAATTCACTTTTTTATGGGTTAAATCATCATCAGCTCCTGCGGTCAGGTTCACCACTGGAGAACCTTGGGATTGGGTGTTTTAGACAACGCAATGGTGTATCTATTCAAAAATATCAAACAGACTCCTGGTCACTTTTCGCAATTTTGCAATTAAATGATTGCTACCCCAATGATATTAATTATTTAAGTTTTATACTTCAATATTGCTGATATCACTCCTCACTGTACGTGTAATGATATATCTGGGCCATCCTAAATTCTCTCACTTTGTTGAAATACAGAAGTTTTCACTCACATCTATACATACTAGAAGTTAAGAGTCTGTTTTTAATTTACTACAAACTAAAGGTCTATGATAACTAATATATCTCTAAATTGGTAATGTAAATTTTAATGATATTTATTTTCAACGTGTATTACAATATAGATAAATACTCAACTAAATGAAAGTATATTTTGTCACAAATAATTTTATTTGCAGGTTTTATTACAGAATGCACCAGATAGATACAAATGCATAAACATGGACTTTCCTTTAGCTTTCTATTTTTTTCATCTTCATTTTTACACTGTTTTTCGTTGTCTTTTTATGTTTTTGCTTTTGTATTATTTATGTATATAGGACAATTTTGGAACACGCCCGTTGGTATCAGTCCATACAATGAAACAACACCTGATGGTGCAGACCTGTATATTGTCAACATCACTGTAGGAGGGACTCACCGTAACTATGTCGGTGTATTTCGTAATGCTACATGGGAAGATGATGAAGAAGATTGCCTCTACGTAGGAAACGCACAGGCGGGTCCAGATGGTCAAGGGTATTCTTTTAATGATGCTGTTATTGCAGGGAATTATGAGAACTACAGTATAAATGAGGCTTTTTCTGAAATTGACTACGAATTTGGCTTGTTCAGAGAAGACCTATGCAACACTGGTTCTGGATCTGGAAATTTGAATTAATTTTTTCTCTCCTAATGTGTGTATTAGAGATGAACTAACATGTGTGATTTGTGTGAATTGATCCCACAAATACATAGATTATAGCATTTTCTAATTTACATATATTAACTCTTCTCTTAATCTTACTATAATTAACAATTTGTGTGTCTGTATGTATGAGTGAAATCTAACTCCTAAACTCCTGAAGGAATCTTCATGAAACATTCAGCAATTGATTAGGGCACCTTACTGCATGACTTTGAGAAGGTAGACAACAAATCATGTGGCAATAGGTGCGGTTTAGTTACTGAATGTGGTGTTATGCCTATATTAAGGGTGTTTAGTACTAAACAACCTTATTCAAATTTATGATTTGTTTATCTGTACTGTGGACTCAACTCAATCCGAACCATGGAGCAATTCCTTTTTCTCTCTTTTAATGACATTGGTGTCAATAATACTGAACAAGTTTGTTACTTCAGGTGACCATTGGAGAATTGCTAGTAGGAGGGGGAGGGGGGTATATTGTAAAGCCTTTAAATTTGAGTCCATGATATCTCTCTGTCTCTCTCTTTCTCTCTTTATATATCTCTCTATATCTATATCTATCTATATCTATCTATATCTCTCTCTCTATATATATATCCATATATACATCTCTATATATGTATATATTTGTATGTATATATATGTATATGTATTAATATATTTATATATGTGTACGTATGTGTGTATGTATGTATGTGTGTAAATATATGTATATATGTATATATATTCACAGAATCAATCTCGGGCTTTCTAAATTGACTATATTTTTAATATTTTTTTATGTATTTTACACATCCCCCACTACTAGGAACTAATCTATATATATATATATATATATATATATTTTTTTTTTAATTTTTTTTATTTATTTTTTTATTTTTTTTTAAATTGCCGGCAATTATAATAAAAATTAAAATAATTATTATAATAAATATTGATACAGCATTATTCAAATACATTAAGTTTATTCAAAACATTAATATCAATTCTTCCGAATTTGCATTTCCTTCAGCTGATGGACCGGATAACAAATAATAAAAACAATATAGAAAGGATTACAATGCCATGCAGGAAATATGCTTCACCATTAAGTCTACTACATTGTTGGATGACAGGTAAAATAGTTGGTTACAAAAAAAAATGTGGAAACAACAAACAACCACCTAATCACCCTCATAATTTTTTTTGGAGGTTGGAAAGCCGCATGGAGTCCATATCCCAAATTTCAGCTTGAATGGCCTAGCATGTGACAGCAAGGTGTTTCTCTCATGTGGGTGTGGCTATGTGTATACTTTAGGAGTTAAATTAAATTTTATTGGACTTGATAGCTGTTCAATACTAATCTAAATGTCTATATTAATATTTTGGGGTGTGGCTAGATAGACTCACAGTTACAGGAATTATCAATAATCTTGTGGTCACATGAAGACCACATACCAACTTTCAGTGTGACTGGTTCTTGTCAGTGGAATCAAATCTTGTAGGTGTGGCCATGAAAAAACCAAACCCAGTTTCACACCCATATGTGTTGATAATACTCAACCGAGTACTTGGAGACCGCATGCCACATTTCAGCCTGGTTTGCCATTTAATTTTCTTTTCACTGCCCAAATAACTTTAGTGGATGTTGCTATGATAAAACCACACCCTTAGCCACATCAACATGTGGTTAATAATTTGTACTAGCCCGGTTATTTGGGAGTCCATATGCCAAATTCCAGCCTGATTGGTTCTTTAATTAGCTTTTGTCAGCCCAAATCACTTTTTTAAAGGTGTGGCTGATGAAACCACACCCATTTACACACCCAGATGTGTTTATTAATGCTCACCCAGGAACTTGGAAACCACATATGAAATTTCAGTTTGATTTGTCTTGCAATTTGGCAGTGAAAAAAACTTTTACGTACACACACATACAGAGATCTTATTTATAAGTAGTTTTGATATATCTTTATGTAAATGAGTATTTATAATTACTAGTGGAGATTATATCCACCACACAAATACAGAAGCCTCAACTCAGAAAATCACACCATAGTCTATGCTTTCATAGAATAGAACAACATCTCTCTCTTTTCTTCTTTCTTCTAAGTAGCACACAATCTTGGACTACAGATTTGTTGCTTTTTTGCTCACCAATGGTCACAAGATTGTCTTTTGTGAGAAAATGTCTAGAGTGATGCCATGCCTTACCAAATCCAACTTGTGTTAGTGGCTGCCTGGCATGAGTAACAACCAAGCTCAATATGAGCACTACTAACCAAAATTGTGTGAACACACTCTAAGTGAGGTGAGTAAACTGTGCCCAAACCCCTTTCCATCCTTTTTCCTCTTTCTGTAGGCCCAATGAAGCATCTGGGAGGATGCATTGAACAAACAAAGAGTCAAAAAAATCTCGAATTGTAATAAAATGTCTTTTTATCTCATTCATAGGACAGGTTCTATGTTAGTCAAAATAATCAGGTAAAGTTTATTATTCATTTGTCACAGGAAAAAAAAATGGGGAAGGGAGTAATTAAGGGGTGAAAAAATGAAGTGTGCAAGGGTAGAAATGGAGAGGAGGGGTGACTAACTTATTCAGGTCATGCTACATGGTAATTTCTCAATTTGAAAGACTACTCAATCTGTTAAAAGTGATATTATCTTTGTGAATTAATCATTTTGAATTCAATAAGAATTGTTGTCAAATTAAAAATTGTTCAAACCTCAATAATTCCATAATCCATAACATTGTTATCACCATCTGATTCAGTTTCTTCATCTAACACAGTCTCTTCAGTGACTCTGTCTTTATATCTCACTTATTTCCACCATCCACCACTTCATACTCTGTTAGTTTATCTAACTGATCATATTAGGTATTATTCAAACCACAGACACAAAAATTTGTGCAGTCCAGGGTATTTGACTGGAATGTGCATAGTTGACTTTTGCATCTAATCTTTGAAGCTTGACAATTAATAAGCTTGAGAAGTACTTCTGGTACAAATTGTATAGATTAGGAAGGTTAACTTGAATTAGCTCATTTTTCTCTCTCTCCCAACCCTTGAGCAGATAAACTGCGTATTTTGTTTTCTAGAACTTGCTTCTGTCCGTGTGCTTTAGTTCCAGATAAATTTTCTTAGCATCTCCAGTTTTGGGTACCAACATAATCATGTCAAACCATTGATGGTATCTGGAGGTTACATACCATAACATCTTGAGGCAAAATCAACTGATTCCTGATATAAATCATTAAAAAAAAAAAAAAAAAAAAAAAAAAAAAAAAAAAAAAAAAAAAAAAAAAAAAAAAAAAAAACTATTAGCATCCCTTAGTTCTTCTCCTCTACTGCCAATGAGCTGACTTTATCAATATCAAATAGGTTGTCTACCGTGTCCCATCAAGACAGGGCATGGAGAGTTAAAAGGTTACTGAACATTAATTCCTTGATTATCCAACTCTTTCAAGGTTTCAGCTGATGCTGGTTATTTTCCTATCCCTTGATGTTATTTCCATGAAGACATACTCACCAGCCCTCAGTGTAGTGGTGGAGTGGTGTAATAACAGAATAAAAGCATCCGTGTCATCTTATGTTATGGCTGGCCATGAGACAGTCCACATGAGTGCTGAAAATACACGATATAGACTTGAGAAAGTGTATTTCTAGCCCTCAACTCAACCTTTAATATGGTCTAGGAAAGTTGCACCCCAAGCTATTTTGGAGCTTAATGATTTCTCAATTGTCTTTGGATCACCATATTGGACATGATACTTATGGATTATTCAAGGAACCAGTTTCATGTTATAGGATTTTTTGAACACTGCTTTCATAATGAGCTAAATCAAAACAGTTTTACTACACATATAGAAACATATACTAGCTTTTGAGATCACTCACATAATTGCATGCATTTATTTTTACAATAATCTAATAAAGTACTAGGGTAATACAAACAGGAATGTGTTCTACTCCAGTAACATTCAATTTGCTCCATTTCAGATGGAAAAATAAATCTATTTACTCTCTAAACAATGGAATTAATGACCAATTATGGGAGTTGCCCTTTGATGTCCTCTTAGTGTATTGTGTTAATATAGAAATTTAGTAAACCAGTCATCAAACCTATTTTATACTTCACTTCCCAGTTAAGTTAAATTTAAGCCCAAATTTCCAAGGATTATGCATGTATGTATGTATGTATGTATGTATGTATGTATGTATGTATGTATGTATGTATGTATGTATGTATGTATGTATGTATGTATGTATGTATGTATGTATGTATGTATGTATGTATGTATGTATGTATGTATGTATGTATGTATGTATGTATGTATGTATGTATGTATGTATGTATGTATGTATGTATGTATGTATGTATGTATGTATGTATGTATGTATGTATGTATGTATGTATGTATGTATGTATGTATGTATGTATGTGTTTGCATGTATGTATGTATGCATGCTTGCATGGTGGTTGGATGTTTACTGGGCAACGGATGCCTTCACTTTTGCAAGTGAAGCTGCAATGGGCATCTGTATATTATTTGTATAAATTAAACCAAATGCATTACTTTACAAAATGTTCTAAAATCTCGATATAACTTGTTTAAATTTTCATCAGATGTATTAGTTCAGCTGAATGACACTGTTATATTATTGGAGATATGAAATTCACTGAGCCTCTCCTCAACTCAGAGGACCAACTAAGTGCAATTAACTTGACTAGGCTCTCTTTGGGCTATCAAGTCAAAGGTGAACCTGGACAGTGGTTCAACTTAATCACAGATGAGTGTGTATCTGTCAATAAAAGAGCAAAGGTTATGGACAGTATTGGAGTGAGAGCAGTGGACAATGCTGGCCAATGTGTGAACATTGGTGTGGATGTGAATGAATGTGCTGCTACTGTGAATGGTGCACCCCTTCCCATCATGGGGAGATACTCATCAGAAGGAGTGAATGTTAGGAGATACAGGAACCGTGTCCGCATTTCTGTTCCAAATTTTACTGAAATCACCCTTGTCATGTGGGTGATATGATACACCAACCGTTACTATTGATGTGATCGAGTTTGTGATAATGTGAGGTCTCAGCGATGGTAATCTGCAAGCTCATGATCTTATAGGTAACAGTGCAATTATATATTATTGACAAATTTATAATAAATTTATTTACATATGTAATATATTTGGTGGTTAATCATGGTTCTAGTTGCCTGACCATAATCACTGGTTATATTTACTATTTTTTTGTAAATAAAAAATATATATATTTGTTGTAATTTGTATGCGAGAAAGTAATACAGCTAGAAACTGTGGTTTGTGTTGGTAGTTTTAGGATTCCATTTGCTCCACAATAATATTAATTATTATAGTTCATCAAAATGCTTTTACAAATCTCAGTACTCACTTTCTATGATGGATCTTCTCTGCTTATATTTTACTAACATGTAGAGAATTTCATTCATTAGAATATTTACTAGCATTTAAAAAAAATTAGTTGTAATTTACTCTGAGTTAGAGGAAGATAATATCTGATTTATCACTCAAAATTAAATCTTTGATGTATTTTAATTTTAGTGTGCATTAAATGTTCTATATATTTTTATTATTATACAAATTTAAAAAAATTTAATTTGCAAGATTAGGAAATATTTTGGTCGTAAACAACTATATTATAAGGTCCTATATCAGAAATCATCAAACAAATATAAATGTATGAACATGTTGATTACCTTTTTAGCCACACAATTTTCTTATTAAATTATTTATATAAAATTTTGCTGTCTTATTTAATTTGTGTTATTACATGTAGGACAATTTTGGAACACTCCCGTTGATATCAGCCCTTATTATGAAACAACGCCTGAGGGTGCAGAGAAGTATAGTATCAACAAAACTGTAGGAGACACTCACCGTAACTATGTTGGTGAATTACTGGATAGGACATGGGATGGAATGGAAGAAGCTTGCCTCTATGTAGGAAATTCACAGGGGGGTCCAATTGGTCAAGACTATTCCTACAATGATGCTGTTATTGAGGGGAATTATAAAAACTACCGAGTTAATGAAGTTTTTTCTGAAGTGAATTATGCATTTGGATTGTTCAGAGAAGACATATGCAATACTGGTTCTGCTTCTGGTTCTGGATCTGAATATTTGTATTAAATTAGAAATTGAACATCTGACTTTTCTCTACATTTTAGGGATGAACTGACTGTAAAGGTTTGTGATTTGTGTGTGATTTGTGATTTAAATTTGAATTTTTTCACAATTGCATAGATAGGTAGCATTTGCTAATATGTAGTTACTATTCTCTTAATAAAAATTGCTTTGGTTCATTATATGTAAACATATATATATATATATATATATATATATATATATATATTATTCTGGCCTGAATTTCTCTGAAACTTGAATGATGACAGGTTTTGACCTAACTTTAAAATGGGCTAAAAATCCTGATATTTTGGCCAGAATAACCATTGGAGCTACAAATCTAAAACTTAGTATACATATATAACTTCACTCTGGGAGTAACAATGGCAGGATCCCACCTGACCACACCTCTCCCTGTCCCTGTGTCAAGCTAAAAGTGCCAAAAATAGTATTTCAGCACAAATGTTTGAACCTTTGGAGTTAGACCTATGAACCCATATATATTTGGAATCAATATAATGGATGGAATGTTTTAAGTACTTTTATTTTACCACACCCATTTCTGTGTTCATGACAGGCCCAAAAATGGTACTTCGGCCAGAGAAACTTTTGGATCGACAAACTTTAAACACGGTATGCATACACAACTTGACTTTGAGAGTAGCATGGGTGAGATCCCTCCTGGCTACACCTCTTCCTGTTGGTGTATAAAGAAAAATAAAAGACTTAACAACATTAAGGAATTAGATCCATGAACCCATTTAATATATATATTGTGGTTCGTAAGTATGTGTATGTTTGTATGTCTAGGCATCACAGCCAAACACTTAGAACAAAAAAGCCAAATTAGGCAAGTGCTAGCCATAGATTTTGGTGAGCATTATAAAACACATGTGGGCAAGGTAATGGTGTGGTTTTACAATAACCACACCCACAGTAGTCATTTCAGGTGAAAAAAGTTAGTTGAAGAGAAATCAGGCCAAAATATGACGTGTGGTCTCCAAGTACCTGGTAAAGCATTATTAATTCCAAGCAACTGGGTGAACTTTTATTTTAGTGCAACCGAGCAAATTTCCCTCTTATTGCAAAAAAAAAAAAGATATGGTCTTACAGTTTATTCTTTATGCCGTTGATGCTGCCAAACAATTTTACAAGATAATATGGTCTGAAAATAATTTCGATATATTTTATGATAGGACTGTGACCACTGCTGAGGAACACAATATTGACCAGCCAGAATGGCCTCATTACCTAAGACTTCAAATAGAAAATGGGAATTAGTCAAATTTATGCACATCTGCAAAGCATGCTTCCAAACAATTTTACTTAAAGCATGTGATCTACTCCATTGTGAGCTAGAAGATTAATTTAATGAGCATATTCCCTCAGTCCTGGCAATTGAAAAAAGACCTCTGATAAATGCTGTAAATGTACATAAATAGAAGAGTTGAATAAATTCTGAAGATGTTGACATGCTAGTATTTCTTTGAAGGACATTCAGACTGTCATGCTAACCAAGAGGCTGGCTTCCTGGTTGGCATTTGCTTCATCTGTCAATAAGAAAATTTGTTTTTTAATTAAATTTTTAGGCTGAAAGAGCAGAGTGGCAGCAATTGTCAAACTTGAAGCTACTACCAATAATATAAATAAATTAAAAAAAATCCCTCCAAAACATTAGTAGTTGATGGCATAGCAGGTATCTATGATTAAGCTGTAGGCTATTTGACTTGTACAGATATAATTATTGCTGAGTGTTTAAAAGGTTTTAGGTAGCATTTTTGGCAAATAGCCAGCTAATCTTGATTTATTAATTTTATTAATGTGATGATGATTAGTCATGAAAACCTTCACTAAGGTTTTCAGCTGTGAAGTAATGAATATCTTGTACTTCCACTGCTGCTATTGCAAAGGAAACTGCCACTTTATTGATAGTAGCATTTTTTTTTTTTTTTACAATTTAAAAACAATCTCTTTCATTCAAGTTGGATTGAAATATAAATACCAACTGAATCTTATTTCTCTGCTCTTTGTGGCATGGTCCCTCTGACCTAAAACTTTAGAAAAAAGTTACATGTAAATGCCCTTTTTTTTTATGTGTTGTGACAGCACACTGAAGATAGGCCTATAAAGGTGTAATTCCCTACTTATTCAGTCAGTTTTTTGTCCAGGTTCTCCAGCAATATTGACCGCATCTTATTCACTCCCAGCTCATCCCAAAGCAGTGCCATTTGCAAATATTTATCAAAGAAACAATGTCAGCACATGTACAACTATCAAACAAAATATATAAAGTCCTTCTGCAAAGGATGTGAAGCTAAATATCATGGGTACTTCATCATTCAAGGGAAATCAGTATGGTTTTTCATGGTTTGTAGAAAGTATGGTGAATTAGCTGATCAAAAGTAGTTGTCAAAGTTTGTTGGACAACATGATGTTCCCACAACAAACGTTGATGTCATCATGGGGTAAAATTGAGAATTTAGGGAATTTTGGGTAAATCAACCTGGCAATGCTGTATGTGGAGTATATACTTTACCTAACATACTACAGTTTATAAAGTTTTCTCTCATCTGCACTTTGTTCCCAGGTGTATGTATTTTTTCAACATCCCAAGAAACAAATTCTGGTGTGTCATATGCAGGTGGGTGGTGGATTATCCAACTCATTTTCACTCCAAAGTACCTGTTCTTGGACAGAGTTAAATAGAAAAAAGAGAAAGTGTGGGAGGAAATAGAAAACAGAGAAATTAAGGATGTAAATGCAGACAGGTTAAAAGTGGTTACACATTCAATAGATTCAATTTTGGTTCACAACATTCATTGTGTTTTTTTATCATCAAAAATGGGTTGTTACAATTGCTTAGTATCTGGTAAGGACTTCCTGATACACTATGTTTGTATCTTGGATCCTTCCTTGCACAGGAAGAAGAGGCCTTAAAGAGATCCCATCTGGCTAACTCCAACATAAAATTGGCATGGCTGATGACCTTATGAACTGTACAGCTAAATCCTAATTCCTTCATAGAAGAGATTCATGAATGATATAGAAGGGAACACTACTTCAGGTTCAGGTCTACAACACTCATACTTTGCCCCAGTGCTTTTTTTATGTTCATGGCAAAGGCCGCCCTAATCTGGTATAGAATCCTCTTGAACTGCAAAGGCAAGCCAGTGTCTGATGGAATGATGGGGATTTGAAGTATCATCACCAGATTACCTTTTCTGTGCCTAGTGGTAGTGAAAATCTCAGGGCTGTTTGGCATAAGTCATTTTACCACTTCCCTTGTTCCATTGCAGAGCCCAGGGATATTCAGATTCCAAAAAATAAGGACTACGCCTCCAATCTTAAGTGTCAGCTTGAAATGCATTTTATCTGGCCTTTTTGACTTCTCTGTTTTTGTGAAGCCAATGGTGGCTTATAGTCTTCTCTGCCCATTATCATTAACTAAATGATGGGCTTTTTTCTCAACAGTCTCCCTTTTTGTTTTTGTGTAGCTTTTCAGTGGCATGTTTCCATGGCATACCTGTATACTTATGTCTCTTGTGCTACTTTGTCTTTCTAAAAGGAGGGTCCTCAGCTTAGCAGTCTCTTAGTTGTTATGGTGGAATGCTCAAGGCCTGCGATTTTCTAAACCCATGACTCACATATGTGGGACAGTGAGGTCTTCCCTTTATGTATACTGATTTTACAAAAAAATTTTTATTTTTTTAATTTTTTAAAATTTTTTATAAAAAAAATTAATTAATAAAGAAAAAAAAAGTATGGACACTGCTGTACCTTCTAACATCAGACTGGGAGTAAGTGGGGTGGGTACAGTAGCAGAGAAAGCAGAGGATTCAAAATGTTGAACACTTCAGCCCGGACTTGTCATACTTGTTCATGCCCATGGCAGTCAGGACATGTGGTGCATTTGGCCCCAAAACAAAGAGCTTTATACAAGATCTCGGACATGCCTTGAGGCAGCTACTGAGGATTGAAACTCCTTTCTGTACCTGTTATAGAGGATTTCTAGCAAAATTCAGACGAGGAATGCAAATTTAATCCTGGGAACCACCTGGGATAATCAATTGGATTATAGGATGACTGATGTTTTATGTTAGTATGTCATTTACATATATACTTTTTTAAATTTATTTATTCTTTTTATGAACAAACATGATTACTGTATTTTTAAAAACTAAGTAAATAAATGCATTAATTTATAAAAAAATAAATATATACACTATATATATATATGTATATATATATATATATATATATATATATATATATATATATTTTTTTTTTTTTTTTTTTTTTTTAAATAATTCAGTTTCAATGGGAATTTTTTTAATTTTTTTAATTTTTATTTCAGTCTTCCATTAGACAATGTGACTTCTTTGTGGCATGTTTTTATGCACACTTGGCAGTGTCCCTTTTGTTTAGCTTTTTTGTGGCATGTTTCCATAGCATGCATATGCTTGGGTTCCTGTGCAGGAGGGTTGTCAGTATAGCAGTTTTTTTTTATTTTTTAAAGCTTTTACAGTGTAATTGTCAAGTTCTGGGGATACCTGAACCCATAAACCCCAGATGTGGCTTGAAAAGGTCTAGAAGCGGCTCTTCTATACAACCTGTCACAATTCTTCAAATTTTTCTTCTCTGCACCTTTCACCATACTAAAAATTATCTAAAAGTGTCTCTTCTATGTAACCCTTTATCATTCTTGAATGGCTCATTTCTTCACCCTTTTCCATGCATAAAATGGCATACGGTAGTTAAAAGTTCAGCTTTCATTGATCTTCTTTAGAATTAACTCTCCACTCAGTTGTTTTTCTATGTCTGGTGGTGTGCTGTGTGTGAGTACAGGTTTCATGGACTGTAGAGAGCAGTTAGTATTGTGATTACCTTTCTTAACAAGTAAAAGAGAGTCTTTTCATGGTATTAACACCTGATATTCTGGGGAATACATCTCACTGAAGACTGCAAATACTTTAACTTACTGTAGGATGTTGGAATTAAGACAATGACCCCCAAAAAATCATACATTTCCCTTTCTTTTTACTTTGGTAACACCCCTCCCTCCAAGAAAAGATTTTAAAAACTCCATATAATCAATGGGTTAATACAGTAGAACTGAATACATGTGTGAGATAACACAGGGTAAGGTATGTCCAGGGTTTGGGCAGGTCAAGTGCAGGTGGATGGTGGGATTATCCAACTAATTTTCACTCCAATAGAAATATGAATTAAATGTGTAGTTACTAATGTCTATTGAATTAACAAATTTAGTAATTTTGTGAGTAAGTCTAAGCTATGGCACAAGTATGTTACCTGTAGCACCAGAATCTGTGGTAGCAACAAATACAATGAGTGTCAAATCCTGTGAGATCTGTGTTTCATTATTCAGACTGACAGTCACACTTCCTTGCCAATCACTTTCAGAATATGTGTACACACTGGGCATAAATTCAAATTCCAGATCTACATAAAAGGAGGAAAGAAAGTTAATAAAAATAAAAAGTATATATATATATATATATATACATATCATATGTATATATATACATATTATGTATATACCATATACCAGTAATAAAATCATTCTATAATTAAATGGGAAAAAAGATTTAATATTTCCCCAAAGGTTACAGAAAGAAGAAAAGACCTACCCAAGAAATATTGAAACAAAGCATAAACACTCGATTATTATGTGGCTGATTTGACATCCTTAAATCAATGTGTTCAGACTTACAACTTTATATTATTTTTTTACTCCTATTATGCATGATGATGGATTCACATATTTTCTTTCAATATTATTTATGTATCCTTTTGGAAGGGTGGGAGGGGGGGGGGGGTGGTTGGGGGTTCTTGCAATATTATTAAAGAAAATATTCATAATAATATAATGAAAGAATTATTTTTGGAAATTATATGGTTGAAATAGAGTTTAAAGTCAGTGATTTAGGAATATAGAATTATGCACATATCATAATAATCGTGTGTCCATGCCTTGCCTCAATATTTCTTGGGTAGGTCGTTTTTTGTTTCTGTTATTTTTAGGGAAACCATAAATCTTTTCCTCCAATCTGTACTATGAAGTATGAATAGTCTGTCCGTCTGTCTGCCTGTGTATCATTGATTCACGCTTGAACGGTTGAAAATAGACCCACAAACCCATATATATTTAGAATCAGTGTCATCAGGGGAACGTAATAAGCATAAGCATATCTATATGGTCACAACCATTTCAGCATTCTGGTTGTAAATCAATTCATATATTGATCCACTGGGAAATTTTATTCTAACTGTTCAGCATGAGTTTGCCTAAAATATTTCGTCTTTCTAGTTTAAATACAAAAATAGAGAGGTTCTTCCCTCAAGAAATGTTCTGTATTCCTAGTTTGAATCCATTCCAACTGTTCAGTCTGGGTGTGCTGAAAATTTCTGTCTTCCTATTTTGATTGCAGATTGTAAGTGGAGCATAAGGCAAATAGTAAAGCTGTAATCTGAAAAAAAAGCTGTAATATATCTCAATATAATTTTGTAATATGTGGTTTGACAGTGAGATACAATTTGTGTCTTGTGTTTTTTTCGGTAGCTGAAAATAAGTCAAATTTGGACTAAATTGCAGTTACGTATAGTTTTTGGTGGCTTATTAACCATGCTATATTCTCTCTGGATATGGTAATATTGACTGATTATCTCCAGCAGTTACAAAAGCTTGTGTTAGTAAAATTCCTGAATGTGTATACTCAAAGCAAAGTAGATTGCAGGATTTTTGTGGAAAAATATTATTTCATATGAGCACTTATTTATATGTAGAACTTAGAAGGCAGATAGTATGGTCAGGTGTCAGATATCAGCTGGTGTTTAACCTTAACCATCACTACCACACTACAACTTGTAGATCAGTAAGATATGGAGGTAACTACAAACTTGTTGATATCTAGAATTGTTTTAAATCATAGTGGTGAGTGGGGATGGAAGAGATGGATAGGTGAAGACTGGAGAGGAGAGATTGTTTAAAAAAGTGTAATAGTATAACAGATACTCCAATGGAGATTTTAGAGCCACAATATGTGAATTGCAAAGCTGTGCATATGAAGATTAATTTTTAAAAAAGAAAAAAGAAGATGTATTCCTATATTTACCGTTTTTCAGCTGAAAAAAAATTTTTTAGATCACCTACATCTGAAGGGAAATATCAAATCAAGGTCACCTCTAACGGTGTTCATTAAAAAAAAAAAAAAAAAAAAAAAAAAAAAAATCTGTGTATTTGTTAACTACAAACCTTGATTCTTATGTCAACAAACATTCCTCATATGCCCACAACAGGTAGTTGTTAATGGTTGACTGGTTGTCATGTGAACAATCATTCAACCACTTCCTCTTATAAGACAATGTCATGGTTGACTCTTGGTGAAATGAGAGAGTAATCATTCAACCAGTCCCTACTACAAAAAAGGTTTGTATGTTCTCCTCTCAAGTTATGTTATGATATGAAGTGCATAGTTTAGTATGCAGCATATCCTTCACATTACAAGCATTTATTGTTGTATTCACTTATTTTCTGTATTGCACAGAGCAAGCTCTTAACTCTCTGGAGCCAGCTGAAATTCCTTCCCATGGTCTGAAATTCCATCCCACAAGTTTAAGTAGAATGTTGGAGCCCCAATCACTTCTCAGGAACCCTTCTCTGTGATGACATAATTCCCCTTGAATTCAAGCACCTGAAATTCCCTATCAAACTAAGCTTTGCCGTGAGTATAAATAAGGCCAGGGTCAAACTGTCAAGCTTGCTGGACATGACTTTCAATTTCCCAGTTTCTCCCATTGCCAGCTTTAAGTTCCCTCCTCAAGTGTTGACTTTCCCAACTATCTATTCATACTTACCTCTGGCAGAATGACTATAAATGTATTATGACACTTTTATTTGCCAGTTATTGAATGATTTTCCTTCCGTATTTATATGTAATAGCTATCCTCCTATAATTGTATAGTAACGTTTCACTAAGATGTCAAGTTTCCGAGTAACACAGATAAACCTTATGATAGTCTTAAAAAAGGTATCTTAATGTTCTTTATTGGAAGAATATAAACCCTTCCCTCTCATTCCAAAATTTTAAGCCTAGTTATAATTTAATGATGCCACAAGAATTCAAAATGCTGCTTCAGAGTAGCTTCAACAGAGCTAGAAATGAAGGAATAATATCAAACTGAGCCAAGCAAGGTCTTTGCATTCTGAGAGCCAGTGTGCCAAACCTTTTATTTTTCTATCGAGACCATGTTTTTCTCGGAAAGCACTGCATAAAGCTTTACCAAACATTGCATGATGACAGAGATAGTCTAGGGGGAAAAAACTTAAATGGATTTGGCCTTCTTCATCATGGGAGGTGGTGCCAAAAGGACCAATATTGGCTTTTTAGTGCTGTAATGCCCACACAGACAGATTTGGCCAAATTTGACCCAGCCATTAACCATTATATTTTTGCTACATCCTAGATCACTTGGATAGCTCTGATGGAGACAATGTAAGATTTAAAGGAAGTATATGTTGGTGCAGTTAGTTATCATGGAACAAATTTAAAAATAATTAGTCTGGATTGACTTGGGAAATAATGTTAATTATTTGAATAAACCACAAGTAAAAAATTTCTTTGCAAATTGAAATTTAATTTGACAATCAATGCAAGAAAATATTTGTTAATATTATTTGTATTGATAAATGGTCATTTAAAGGGTAACTGAACTGGAAAAAAAAATTTTTTTTATTGTTTTATTTTGTGTCTTTGATGCACAACATGGTATAAAAAAAATTTGAAAAGTTTTAGTCCAATATTCATGAAGAAAACTTAGCTTAAAAATTTTACTTCCTGTGGGGGTGTAGCTATTCATGACATCACAAGGCGACAGCTGCAGCCAGAACTGAATGGTGATGATACGCTAAATCAACAAACTTCAACAATTCCTGGGGTCAGGGGTGAGTCCAGGGTTGGTAGCAAAACATTGACATCTAGGGAAATAGCAACTGAAAAAGAGTTGTGGAGTTGGAAATCTGAGGGAAGAAGTGAAGAGATCTGTCCTTGAGGAGAGTGCAATAATTATTCATATCTTCAGATCCTATTGATACTGCTCTTCAGTTTCATCCATCTCTGATTCAGGTACAAAAAATGATGATCAAAGAATTTCTGATTTGTCATGATAAAATATAGTTATTTGCAAAAAAAAACTTTTTAGCTTTGGCTACATTTGTGTTGAGCCTGACAGATATTTAATAGCTAGCTATATAGCTACAGAAAATGAGTATCTTGTTATGGTCATACTTGCTAATTAGCTTGCCATTTTTGGTGTGGGGTAAGGTATTTCATAGCTAGCTAGCTATGTGTAATTGTTCTTTTTGCGCTAGGTTATAGCATTTATAGCTAGTAGCCCAAGGTAGTCACTAGCTATAAATGTTATAACCTAGTGTAAAAAGAACAATTACACACTTTGCTATATAGCTAGCTAGCAAGTATTGCCATAACAAGAGACTTACTTTCTGTAGCTATAGCTAGCTATTAAATATCTAGCTCAACACTAAAAGTAGCCAAAGCTAAAAAGTATTTTGCAAATAGCTATATTTAGTCATGACAAATCAGTAAGTCTTGATCCTCATTTTCTGTACCTGAATCAGATATAGATGAAACTGAAAAGCAGTATCAATAGAATCTGAAGGTATGAATAATTATTGCATTCTCCCAAGGGGCAAATCTCATAACCTATTCCTTCAGATTTCAAATTTTTTTTTTATACCAGGTTATGCATCAAGGACAAAAAAATAAGACAATAAAAAAAATTTTTTTTTCCAATTTAGTTAACCTTCAACATTAGATTGGTATTAGTACTATTATCTTCCATTTACTTATTTCATGTCGTTTCAGTATAGTTGGTTGCTAAATAGTGCATTAGGCTTTATATTTGATAAATGTAAAATCATATGTAAAATGGTGGATGGAGGGAGAAACTAGTTGTTGATGTCTATAATATGGTATACATTTGCTTACAACTACCATCAATCACTATGAATTAATACTTTAATAGCAGCAGCACTAAATAATCTTGTTGCCAAATCACCAGCCTGCTAGAAAGATAAATGTATTAGCCATCACCGCTCAACATAAAGTAGTACAATAAGTATTAATAAAAAAATTGCTTGGTGCAATTTATGTGTGTGTGTGTGTGTGTGTGTGTGTGTGTGTGTGTGTGTGTGTGTGTGTGTGTGTGTGTGTGTGTGTGTGTGTGTGTGTGTGTGTGTGTGTGTGTGTGTGTGTGTATTTATCTATTTATTTTATTTTATTTATTTATTTTTTTTTTTAATTTATTTATTTTTTTATTTCTTTATTTTTTTTTCAAGGAGAAACATCCCCAGCCCCTAAAGATGTACCCAAATATATATTACCATGGTATCGCTTTTTTTTCTTTTTTTTTGTTGGATGATCTCTTCTTAATCTCATCATTGTTGCATGGGTAGTCACTGTTGTCTTTACCATTTTTGCTAAAGCTGGTCCTTTGAAAAAAAAAATATAGTAACATTTGTTCGTATTGAGTTCTTTAAATTATTTTTATTATTTCTCTCTTCTATGAAACAGTTGTAAGGTTCAAATGGAAACTGTTGAATTACAGCGCCATAGAAAATGAAAACATGCCTACTCAAATTGTAAAGAGTCCTGATGTTGGGTTAGCTAATCCAGTGACATTACGAGTGACTCCACTGACTGTTGATGCTGCTCTGGAGCGATCTCTCAATGTTGATGCTAGTGCACTAATGATGAATAAAGATTCTCCAATTTATGCTGGTTAGAATTATAGTTTTGTCATATTATCTTATATCTCATCTGATCATCATTTTACTTATCCATACTATGATCTGGTACAAGCAATGATGGTTCACTTGGATGCCAATTATTCTGACCAGTGCAGTTGTAATATTTTTGTCACAATTAATTCCTTGAACTTTTGAATATATTTTCCTATGTGTAGATACAAAAGACTACGACCCTACTATATTCACTGTCACCTTTCTTGCTGATGAAGGATCAGAGAGAGTCAACGTCACGAATGCCTCTATTCCTATTGTGGATGATGAAACTGATGAAAATGATAGGCAATTATTTCTTGTATTCCTTGAAGTATTTAATGCCACTGACATTAACCTGGTGGAGAACATTGAGCGTAACCTCTCTGTGTAATATTTTGGATAATGACCGTGAGTGCACTTAATGTTGTGTATTCATTATAATGTTATTGTTTTCACGAGTTAATATAAGCTTATGAATGTTCATTCTTTATTGTTGTCTAGTTTACTTTTAATACTTGCCATTAATGGCGTCATTCATGCATATGTATATACAGTAGTCCATCTTTTGAGAGAACCTTCCAATGGGAGACCACCGCTTTTGATAGACCACTTTTTTCAGGCAAGATGCATTTGCTGTATAAACTTCCTCTGTTGGAAGACCACCTCTTTTTAAGGACCTAAGGCAACCCTAATGATAAAATTTTAAGATAACTATAGAAACCCAAAATATTTAAATGTTCTCCTTTACTTGGTAGTTCCACCTGCTAACTATACAATAAATATTATGAATCATATGATTAGCAAATAATGGTTTAGGCACATAAGAAGTGTGCAGTCTTCTAAGGATATTTAGAAATATAAAATACCTTGACCCTAAAAGAAGAAACTGCTTTTTAATGGCAACCAAACATTTCCATAAATCTTAACGTTTTACTCTTGCTCATGATGATAAGGCAGATTTGTTGGAACTTATTAAAAATCTGCTAGAAATGATTAATAAGGCCAAACAATTAAAATATCACATCTCATGAATCCTAGAACCACCTTACTATAAATTCATAAACACATTTTTATTGTCATTATATATTTTTGGACCACACCTATTCCCCATCCACCTCTACTGGAAGACCACTTCTTTTGGGAGATCACATTTTTGTCGGATTTAAGGGGTAAGGTAAGCTTACATCCATGCATGTATCTGCGATGGGTAACCAGCCATACAAGAGCCTCTTGGGAGTACGATCGTTCTGCATTCTAGCAATATGACCCAACCATCTCAGTTTCCTTGCTATAGCTACATCTTCAAGAGCTTCATTGATACCAAATTTGCCTCACCTGGACACTGCTGATATAATATATCAGCCTGTTCTCAGACATTCTGATGTTCATGATGTGCCAAAGACATCTGTTGTTGAATGCATTAACTTTCAGTGCACACACACACACGACTGTATGGCCTATATTAAATTAGATATATACCACTATAATTTACTGATTTCATGCAGCAAAACGATTGGTATGTTGGATTTGGATTGTTAAAAGAGTACAGTATTTTACTTTGAGGTTGACATGGGTGCAGCCTTAATTCCTCTATTTCTCACAGCTCAATCCAATATAGTTGTTTTGTTCTAAGTAATCTGATGAGGCAAGATAAGCAAACTGAATGGAAGAATATGCATGCAGTATGTTGTGGGAGACCAATAAATAAACAGTTTAGCATTCATGCCTACAGACTTGACAGTTTAAACATACCTTTGTCAGCATCAATCCATATCTTCACTAGTGCTGGATCAATGATTACTCTGTCCAATGCAGGAATCAACTCCATATTCGCAAAGAAATTCTCCATTCCATACTCAACATCATCATCGCTATTAATGATAACTCCAATGCACATGCAATTTTCTGATACTCCACTGAATGTAAAGAGTAGAGGTGTTGTTGTGGCATAATCTTCACCTTTAATGTGCAGTAGAAAAAAAATAAGTTTACAGAACATATATAATTCAATATATACACAAAAAAAGGCAATATGAAGGCATGCTTTCATTAAATTAGGTGAACCTCCATGCAAATAGAAAGAATTGGCAATAGACAGCATTTATCATCCTAAAAAGTCTAATTATTGCACATGTCAAGTGATTAAACTAATAAATTTGGGGAAAATATGATTCATTCTAGAATAAAACATTCGATATATATCAGTGCACATCAATACATGACGTTACCTTCCTTAGCAGTTCCATCAATCAATTCAACTGAGATAATCGGAATAAATGCCTCTAATGTTCCATTCCTAATTGATGCACAGAGCTCTACATCATCTGACTCTGACACTGAGTAGTGAGGTTTATTCCACCCAATAACAACCTCTGAAAAATTGAAACATGTAAGATAAAATTTGGTAAATCTCTATCCATTCAGGACATAGTGTTTGTTAAACTTAATAATATTTTATACTCAATTTCTCCCTTACCGTCATCATCTTCAATAGTAACAACTGTAGTCATGGGAGAGATAATAGCCATTGGGTCAGTGGTCATGATGTTGACAAAGAATTCTTCAGGTTGCTCAAATACGTTATCATCCACAATGCTTACATTGAAGCATGTTTTTAAAATCTCAGGGGTGAAGGTGGGCATGACATGACCCCTACAAAGTCTGTACCACCTGCAGACACAATAACATGTAGGATATTTGTGTTAAAAAATGGAAAATATTATGCAGGTTACGAAAATGTCAAAGGCAAATAAACTACACCTTATTAGTTTAAACATTCATATTAGAGAGAATTCAAGGGCAGCAATATATTTGGTAAAATGTGATAAAGGCTGGAGTTTGGGTGTGGAATTTAACACCATACTGGGCTTACCACATCAACAATAGAGAATCACTCCATCCTCTGTAGATTATTATAACAGGCATTCCCACTATTGCATTATAATTCAATAATCTGGTCTAACACTACAGATGCCTCTTGACTGAGAAAAGAGAGCAAATTGTTTAATATCCAAAATATTTATAGAGATTGTGCATACTTTATAAAATCTATGAATATGATGCATGGAAAAATCTGTTATTTTTTACAAAATAATATATTTAAAAAAAAACATGGTCAGTGATTGAACTAAAGTAAATCATTTAATTCATGCAGATTATTGGGGCCCAACAAACAGAAGAAGTCAACACACATGACAAGTAATGGCTTGTTCAGAGACTTCCCTGTAGCCATTCAACATGGAAAAGCAGCTTTATCACTCTTATTTCTGTGTATAATGAGTTTAAGTACACTTATTACTTATGTTGAGATAAAACATTATTATGTTAGTTCTGATTCCTGAATACTATAAAGAAATATGTATTAATGTTGTATATGAAAATTGCATTTGAAAAAAAGAAACAAAAAAGGTCCATCCATGGCAATGCTGCCAGATCACCAGAGCCTCACCTGAGGTCCTGACTATAAGAGGAACTAAAAAGATTCTTGTCACAACTAAATAGGAAGAAAAATAGTAGAGTCTTGTAACCTTCCCTGTACAACAAATCCAAATAAAAGCTACGTAAGAAAATATGGAAGTAAATGATGATTTGATAAAAGTGTAAATTTTAGATGTCTCAAAATGAGGTTACAGCTATGCTCACCTGTTATATTTTATGTCATCATATACTAATGTAACAACTTATTTTTGAGGGTTCTCATTGTTCAGTATGCATTTGAAGGTAATTATGGGAGAATGTGACATTGGATATTATCAGAACCAGAGGTTTCCAGGCCATTCAAACTGTTTCAAGATGAACAAAAGCAACTGGACAGACCTGAATGTACATGCCACCATAACTAGCAAGAAAGTGTACAGATGTCCTGCATGCAATATGTATGATCAATGGTCATGTCATTGATGATTTTGATAACCCATTTGAAAAAGAAAGTCAAGACCTACTTGACCTAATCACGAAAGATATGGCAACACTTACAGACATGGAAGCCCTTTGTAGAGAAGTCAAGATAGATAGGTTACAGTGTGGGACTTTGTGAGGGAAAGATTGGTGGAAAAAAAAACAAAGCAAATTGATGAGCCAATTCAAAGAAACAAGCTGAAAATCTTTGGTCAACCTAACTGAATAGCAACAGGAAAAGACAAACAGCTGACAAATTCACTGGAGAATGAAGTGTGGCTCTTCTTTTGGCTGTACATCGACTATCAGAACTGATGAAAATCTAGAAGAATTCTTCCAACATGAACACCAAGCATTTCCCCCCTGTACTCTTAGATGTCTGTCCAGCTCAAAGTCAACTTCTTACATGTCTAGAAGACATCACTGAGCCCACAGCTGAGGATCCATCTACAAGCAGTAATTTCACAGATAGTCAGTAGTATCCATTTGCTGAAGCTAGCTACAGCAAAGACTTCTCAAGAATATACACAGCATGTTTTTCGTACCCTACAAGACAGCGAAACCTGAGAATGTCACTCATCCAGATCTGTTGAGAGATCACTACTATGCCAACTGTTTGAAGGGTACAGCCAAAGTTAAGTGTGGGAAAATGGTGAGAAGGCAGGTAGTAAGTTGTATATCAATTCCTTGTAACTTGGCCAACTTTCTTAGAGTCAATGCCAACAAGATAGAGTTATTTAGGTTTCTTTCTGATGTCTTCTATAGCTCATTCAACTATGGAGACAAGAAAATGGTCGTCACTGATGGATAGGCAAGCAACTACTGTCAGGTACCTTAGCACAGTCTCTATGCTGTAATGAAGAAGCTGAGGGCCATATGATGCTACATGCAGCCCACACAGCTCACAGTGGCTACAACAAGATTCCCATCTGCACTGTCAGACACAGATGTTGTTTGGCTGTGGCTCTAGTACACCTAGATGAAGATGATGAAGTGTGGGTATCCTTAGGCATTGGCAATGCATTCTAGTTCTGGCAGCCCATAAGATGGCAACAGCTTTGGGCCCAGATAAAGGTACATGGCAGTTTGGAATGCACTTCCTCAGCTAACCCAGACCCTGATTGACCACTCCACTGTACCATATCACATTGATGAATAAGCCATGCAAACGATTGAGATGTTCATCATCTTGCTCTAAGACAGAACAACTGCAGCAACAGATATCGACAAGGCTCAGCAGAAACTGTTCACAAAGTGGAAAACATTTAGTTGGTTCCCCCAACAAGCTGTTGAGCAACATATCAAACGAGCTGCTATCAGGATTGAGATGTCTGTGGTCAGGCTCTGGTATATAACTCTACCCACACTGTCCTCATTGACTGAGTGGGGCTGGGTGAAGGCCACTGATGGTTTGTGGGAACCTATAGACCAAAACTTCCTGAGGCACTAAGGGTCTGCCTGGAGCTCATCTCATGCAATCGCTAAAAGGGATGCATAAAAAGGTGCAAGTGTTACTGGGCTAGAGTGCACAGCACTTTGTGATGCTAATTGCTCGCAGAACTAAACAATTTATGAAATCAACAGGAAAGTAGAGATTGTAAACAATTGATGCTTGATGTCTTGCTAATATTTCTATTGTCATCTCTATTGCCCTTGACATTTAAATGTTAGGTTAATTTCATGAGCAGTGCCCTTTTACATGTGACTAAGGCCCTTACACTTGTCATAAATTGGCAATCTTATCACAATTTAATTATTGAAACAGCATACTGTTTTGTGGTTAACAGTAACTACTAAAACAGCTCTAACTTTATAATAGAAACAGATATAGATTTAATTTGATTCAATATTCATAATATTCCATTCAATGAGATCTTACATTTCATACCAAACATAATATACCTACTCAGTAGTATATTATGCAGTGAGAAAAAAAAAAAAAAAAGTTTCCACATAAAGTAGCACCAAGAAGTTACCTAAGGTCAAATCTAAGATGTCCAAATTTGTTTGTTAAATGATTTGTTTGATATATAATTTTATACATGTGTAGCAAATTTGGTGCTTTTATCAATAAGTGCACAAATATCCTGGCTTATCTGCCCCACTGTTTGGACATTACTACAAAGAAAACATTTTGAACCAATTCACAGACCACAAGAAAACTTGGCCTCTCCAAAGTCTAGGCATAGCATCCAGACATATATACCACTTTCAAAGTTCTTTTCAAAGAGATGAGGAAAATCACACAATAAATTCCTACATAATATAGCAGACAGTATCAATTATGTAACTTCATCAAGAAAAATGAAATGTCTGCCAGGCAGCCGCTGACACCAATAGGATTTTGTTTGAAACTGCTTTTGAGAACAGCTTAGAGTGCTGCATTATAGATTACAAATGTTAGCATTAAATTTATCTACTTGGATGACAGATGTCCTCCTGTAAGACATGTCCACCTGTGAGACATGTTTTCATTTTTGACATGTCTTCACTTTAAACATGTCCTCAGGTAAGATAATTTTGTGACCACAGCCAACCAAAGGTGGGCTATTTGATGGGCTAGCAAACCACAAAACTGTAGACCAAGATTGCATGCTAGTTAGAAGAAATGATTAAGATGTTGTTTAATTCTGTAAAAGCATCAGACTATGGTGTGACTTTCAGAGTTGAGGCCTCTATCCTTGTTGGGCAGATATTTTTTTCAAGTAATTATAAATACTTGTTTATATGTTATACATCAAATATACTTAAACTCTAGAGTGCTATTTGTATGGTTTATCTTTACTATATTTTTTTTGAGAGGGAATGGATTTATTATCTGTGGAGAACATGATTTAGATTTTGCTTACACCACATTTATTTGCATTATGCAGACTTATCAACCTGGGAAATATTTAGCAGGACATTCATCAGATTTAGCAGGATTTATCTAGTTTTAGCAGGAGAGTCACACTCCCCCCTTCCTTCTTAAACCCAAACATTTACTTAATGAAAATGGAATTGGAAGATTGAAGAAATATGATTAAACCAAATAGTAATTATAACTATAAAGTCATGAGAGTAGGAAGTGGGGGGGGAGGGGGGGGAGGAGGGGACAGGGATCCACTGCACACCTCCCCCTCAATAATTGAAAAGAAGAGGCCGTGATTCCCTGGGTTCTTGTTCAATGCTCAATAGACATTTTTATTTGATTTTTCATTTTTCACCCCTTATTTTGCCATTACCCCATCTCTTCAATTCTATCCATCTTTCCTCTTTTTTTCACCCTTAATTTTTCCCTTCCCTACATTTTTTTTCCTGTGACAAAGAATTACAAACCTTTACCTAATTATTTTAACTAGTATTCAGCCCCATTTGGGAATTTTAGGGCTCAAAAATGCCCCAAAAAAATGTATTTGTACCCAAACACAGCTCTGTAGGATCTCTTTTAGAGTATGATTTACCCGGTTCTTACTTTTACAAGGCCAGATTATTTTGTGAGATTGAAAAATTTACATATTTGAATGTTTGCTTATAAATGTAATGAATAATTGACACTGCAATGCAATTTATCTTTTGAATAGAAAAATATCATTTTGTGAATATTGCTTGCCCATGTTCAAGTAGTTGAGACATCAGAGCATATTTTGCTGGCATACAAAAAACTGAAAAAAGCCAGTTCCTAGACTATACTTAGCTGTGTAATTCTGCATCAATGAACATCACTTTAAATTTCAAGTGATAGACTGGATGCCACTCCCCCCCCCCCCCCCCCCCCCCCCCCAATGAGTTTTTTTTTTGTACCTACTCAACTGAATATTGAAGTAAGCTATTTGTTTAAGTTCTCATAGTTACTAATTTCAAATTTTATAGTTAGCTGTATTGAAAAGATGTTTGCATCATCCAACTTTCTTAATTTTAATAGAAACAAGTCCCAGACTGTAGAGGCTTCTAACTGACTTCTTTCTTTTCTTTCAATTTTTCTGAACATTGCTCAGGATCAGAATTGAATGCGAGATTACCAGCAAAACTTGTGGGTACAAGATGAGATATCCTTAAATGTTCTCTTGGTCATCATAGAATCTGAACTGAGAGTTATCAAGGACAGTCACAAATATGATGATGAAGAAGATAATCTGGAAGATAAATGAAGTGTAACTGCTCAACACCTTGCCATTGTGTTGTGTGTGTTGTGTGTGTTGTGTGTGTTGTGTGTGTTGTGTGTGTTGTGTGTGTTGTGTTTTAGCATGGTATTTGGTGTGTGTTTATTGGGTGTTGTTTTTGTTCAAAAAATAAATTTCGACAAAGTGGCACATATGCATTCTCAAGATTAGTATCCTCCATGACTTTTCTTTGATAACATAGTATCAAGTTTGAAATTCGCATGAAATTATTTTAAGAAGCAATTAATTACTCTAGATATATATTGAAATTGATTGCTAGCCATATTTCTTATAATTCTTCAAAAAATATTAAGACCTTGTACTATTCAATAACCACCTCCCTCCCTCCCCAATTTTAATTTATTATTATCTCTATTTTTTTTTGCCTATGCAGAGATATTCCCTCTACTCAACATTCTCACTGGCCTTCTGGAATAAAGTGCAACAGGCTAAAGCCAGGTCCAAAGGTCATATAGCCTAGCAATATTTTGCTGAACTAAATTTAAGAGTAGCGTTGTACCTCCTGAAACTTGAGAGTTGTTAACTAAACTGAGCTCAATTTTTTTAAAACTCAGATAGTTGCATTTTTGGAGATTGATTTTATTAGCTGTCTTTTTCATAGATATATTTGGCAGAGCTCTATATGGCTTGGACAAATTCTTCCACCACCTGGACAGGTGGTAGTTCACCAGAAAATTCCTGGGATCAGAACGGTATGTCTGAATATGTGGTGGCCACATTAGGCTTATAGAGATTTTAGGGACAATCACCTAACTATCATCGCCAGTGAAATTACTCCTAAAGAATCCAAACTCTGAAACAAAAATGAAAATGTGAACAGTGATGAGAGACATAAGAGAAACATTACAATATGTGATCATCAGAAACATCATATGCAACCAGAAGTTACATGTTCACATCACAGTATCTAATCATATGTGTGAATAATAAAGTCTAAATATATTTCATATATATATATATATAGTTCACATAATTCGAATAAAATAATAACCAGGGAAAAAATTTAATTAACAGAAAATTTTAATTATAAGAATTTCTCTTAATTTAAAATCACACCATCAATGGTAAAAATTAGAATTTTCAGGTTTCATACTTTCAGTGTACAAGGTTAATGCACATGTATTATGCCATTGTGTGTTATTGATATGCACACAGGTAAAGAGATATAATCATCAGCTAATTCTAGATCACTACAATTACATCACGTAATGTGTACAGGTTTAGGGAAGTAGGCATGGATAACATACTGTTAAATAAGGGCAAGTTCCTGAACCATTTTTGTTTGTAATTATATATTATTGCTTTACAGCATAATCAGTTATGAATCTTTTTGTCAATGAATTATTATGAGCTTTTAGCAACTCAGTCTCAAGTTGTTGCAATCGATCATACAATGGTTCAGAATCATTTTCTGCACAAAAGCATAGCAGGTAAACTTTTATATCTACAAAACTAGAATGAGTTTGATGGAAAGTAACAAAGAGAGGAGGGTCGCCTCCAACATTATCACTATCTTCTACATCTTTCAGTGCTCTGCCCTAGGGAGGATACAATATCTGCACTGCTAGCATAGGGCTGCACAGTAATTGGCTATCATGTCATAATACTCCTCAAAGGTGCAGTCCACATCAAAATCAGTCAAAAATGATGAAACAGATTCACTCTCCACTACCTCTTCAAAATGTGTTGATGGTGAGCAAAATCTGCTCTTCTAAAGCAGTTGGCAATTGCAGATGGTAACAAAAATTCCAAGAATTTTCTTGCCATCACTATAAGAGGAACTAAAATGGTCACAACTAAATAGGAAGAAAAATAGTAGAAAATTCACCAGCTTGAGTTAATAGTGTGTTCATACATATTGTTTGTTTGGGTAATTCAATTTTTTGAATTAGACGATCTTTTCCTCTTAATATTTTGTTTTATTCCTATGTAGAGACCCAAGAAAATTTTTAATAAATAGGAAATTCATGCTAACTTGATTCGAATTATGTGGACTACACGTATATACATATATACCATAAAGTGTGAATAATCTGTCTGTCTGTCTGTCTGTCTGTCTGTCTGTCTGTCTGTCTGTCTGTCTGTCTGTCTGTCTGTCTGTCTGTCTGTCTGTCTGTCTGTCTGTCTGTCTGTCTGACTGTCTGTCTGTCTGTCTGTCTGTCTGTCTGTCTGTCTGTCTGTCTGTCTGTCTGTCTGTCTGCTTGTTTGTGTACCAGCAATACACACTCGAAAGGTTAAAGTTAGATACATATGTATATATATACATACATGTGTGTATAAATATGTATATATATATATATAAATTTTTAGCTTTAAATGCAAAGAAAAATAGGTGTTGTCAGATGGGACCAACTCCATGTTATTCACAGTGTCAAGTTGCATCTGCATACCAAAGTTTTAGGCATGTAGGTCCATAATTCTTTCTGTTAAAATTACCATTTTCGTTTTTTTTTTGTAATACACAAAGGAGTGTAGCCATATTGAAAAGCGTGACGCTCCCCTGGTGACACTGCTTCTGAATATACATGGGTTCGTGGGTATAACTTCAACAATTGAAGTGTGAATCAGACAGACTTTGCCCGGGATATAATGACAAGCCAACAGGAAAAGTTGTGACCTAGTGTGACCCAACCCATTTCCCAACCAGATTCAAGTTATGTTGGCATCCATTTAGATTTCTAGGTCCTTGAATTTGACTGTCTATAAGTACCATATTTAGATTGCATCATTTTTGATATTTTTGTCCTGACTTGCCCACAGGAAGAGGTGTGGATATTAGTATAATATATATATATATATATATTTTTATATATATTTCTTTTTTTTGTTCTTTTCTTGTCTCAAAACCATGGTAGGATGCGCCTACCTAAACAGCAGTTTATAATTAGTATGGTGGTTAGGCAGAAAATTTGTGTGGCCAAGTGTGACCCAGCATATGTCCAAGAGTTGTCAAGTATTAGCCTCACAAACACACAGGAAGAGGTTTGAATAGGAACAACCACACTGAATTGAGAGTATGCAATCAAATGTAATTCAAGCTTCTTAATTCCAGGATGTTTTATTGAAAAACTCATAACTCAAGACCAGTGTTACCAGATGGATTTAGCTCAAAATCACTACTTTTATACTACATATTTTCAGCTTCTAACAAAGAATACATTTAACATTCAGACCACATATTACAAATTTATATTGAAACATTTTATTGCTTTTTCTTCAGATCACAGCTTTATAATAAGCCTTATGCACCACTTACTCTATGTATTCAAAACAGGAAGATGGAACATTTTCAGTAAACCCAGGCTGAATAGTTGAAACAAAAAGTTCCCCACTGGATCCTTGTATGAATGCACATCCATCAAGAAATTCTCTGTGCTACTGGTGTCCCAGGCCAGCTACTTGATCATGGGGCAAGTAGACTCCAGTTTTCCTTGGTATGAAACCTCTTATGGGATGTATCATGGACAACTCTTCAGGTGTAGCTCGCATGAACAGTGACAATTGCAATGGAGCTATCTTAGTAAGGAGCTCGATTCTTTCCATAGTTGTATGAATAATTTTCTCTAAACTTGAAGGCTTTCTCTTCCAGTCTCCTCTTCTTCTGCATGGGCAGCTGGCTATGGTCAAACTTTGAATGGAATTCCTGTCCCATGCTGTTAAATTCATTACATATTGAAAGTTTTAGAATTTTCCTAATCAGAGCTATTCATTTCCGCTTTGTTTCAAAATGTCACTATTTGTGGCAACACTGCTTAAGATTACTCCACATTTTCAAAAAATCAGCGAGCAGTTTCCTTTCATTAGGTAGGCTTCCACCAATAGAGATGACAATAAAAGATAATAATGAATAATTTTATGATCAATCACCTAATTATAACTACATATGTGCATGTATATGCAAGTATGCTTCTTCTTACTGAGCCAATAATCTACATGTAACAAACCTACTAATAGATGATTAATTAACTCAATGAATAAAAAATCAAATTGAGTCATCATTTACAAATAGCAATCTATTCAGATCCCTAATCCAATATATAAAAAAAAATTATTTGTATGCATGTCTTTGTGTCCTCTATTTGATCTATCCAATTCCTAATGATCTCATTATAAATATTCGAGCAATATAAGTATTAAAAATTAAAAATAAACCAAAAAAAAAGGAAAAAGAAGAGAAGGAAAGAAACAATGGAGGAAAAGGAGGGGCCGTAGAAGAAAAAAAGAAGGAAGGAAAGAAATAGGGGTGAAAGGAAGAAAAGGAAACAAATATCAACTTAGTCCCAGTTTGAAACAGTGATTTTCAGCTTGATTGATCTACGCTTTAATTACTAAGCCACAATTCTTTAGGCCTATTTTTTTAATGGAAATTTTAAATTACCCTTCCCCAACAATGGGTGACATTTCAAAAAAAATGTTTGGGTTAAAAACGTAGTAGGTACAAAAGGATCACGCATGCAAAGTTTCGTCAATATCCATTAAGTCGTTATGCTCTCCATCACACCCACACACATGCACCTTTTCACATTTTATTGTAAATCCCGCCCTACAGATGATATTTCAGCCCATTTTCGATGTGCTGTAGACACAAAAAATGTCTGCTTTGAAGATATATGTTGTAAAACCTTTTAAAACAAAAGCGAAATGTGATTATATCAAAGTTTTTTTTTTTTAAACTACCATTTTGTCAATTTTAGCCTTGTACACAAAAGGAAGAGGTGTGGCCAGATGGGACCCCATAATATTCGCAGAGTCAAGTTGTGTCTATATACCAAAGGTTTAGGACTATAGTATAGATAGCAGTTGCAAACACATAATAAGTAACTATGTGTACTTTGAAGTATTTTGGGTTTCATGTGTGGTCTCATAATTTTATCATTAGGTCAGTCTTAGTTCTTACAAAAGTATTATTCAATAGAGGTAAGTTTATATAGTAAATAGATCTTGCTCAAAAAAGTGTAGTCTCTCAAAGGAGAGTGTCTACTGCAGTTCAAACTGTAATGAAATTTCTGCAAAGCAATTCTGATTTGATGAGACCCCTCAGCCCTTCACATGGTAATAAATACTACTTCATAACCATTGTGGACAGATTATACTAATACATTTTTATGGTCATCACACATAAAGTCATCAGCACCAGAGCCACATCTGGTTACTTCATGTGTGATGGCCATTAAATGTGAAACTACAATACTAAAAATTCATTGGTGAAAGTTAAATGTCTCAAAATTGTGGAATGTTGATTACACAGATTAGATAGCATATTTGCACAGTATCAATAGGTAGGGACCATTGTATTAGAATTAGCTTGTGTGTTTAATACTTCATCATGAATGTCTGGTATTGATAAAGAAAATATCTGGTACAAGTCTGTAAGATACTAATAGATCTGTTTATATTGTAGCTAAAATTAAATAAAGATAACTGTACAACAACAAAAAAAAAGATCAATCAAAATTTTAAAAATATATATTATTTCCTTTTTTGCTAATGTCGCTATAGTTGACTTGCTAGCTATGAAATATCTAATACATATTATACATAATTATCATGTTGCTGTTGTTTAATTCATTTTCTGGCCATTTCATTTCAACTTTGTTTTCATATACAGAGGAGAAGAAAATATAGGGCATGGGGGCAGGGGGGGGGGGGGGCTTCAGAGCCCCTAAATTTATCACAGGGGGAAGGGGGGAGGGGCTGGGCTCTAACCCAAATCAGAGCATCTTCTTTTTTTTTCAAATACTTTATATTAGCACCAATGCTGTAGTCACATGTATTGTTGGTGTCCAAGATCAATTATTAGGAAATCCCTAGTTAGTATAGATAATAGTGTACACTTTTAGTTACATTGCACCAATATGCATTCATTCAAAATGAGAATCACACTAGTATTAAACTAATAGCTATACTGCTTGCAGAAGAAAAACAAGTTTGGTAACTTTGTAGTTGTAACATGATACTCATTGAAGGCAACAATACCTTCTTAATTTTCAAACATTGCTGATAAAGCATTGGATGTAATCAACAGCAATCAACAGTGATATGTCCATCCATTGGGTGAATTCAAATTAGAGTGTCAAGTGAATTCTGTTGGTTTGCTTAAGCATTCTGACACAAAAGCAAGTTTACCAATGTAAAGATAGAGAATTTATTTTCAGAAATGTGACATCAAAATTGTATGTTCAGCATCACAACAGAAACAATTTTTTGTTTCAAGAATAGAATTCTACAAATATAGTTTAAAATCCAGTAGTTGAACATGTTTTGCCAGAAAGAAAGGTGATGGTGAATAAGATGTATTGTTAAGAGAGAATGGCCAAAATACCATTTTTTGTCTTTTTCTATTTCCATGGTTACCATTTTGCGAAATTTTTAGCCCATGTTTTAAGTTAGGTCAAAACCTATCATCATGCCGAGTTTCAGAGTAATCCACCTACTGGTTTGGCCAGAATGATGGTACAAACCACAGACCGACCGACCAACCAACCGACCGACCGACCGACCGACCGACCGACCGACCGACCGACCGACCGACCGACCGACCGACCGACCGACCGACCGACCGACCGACCAACCGACCGACCGACCGACCGACCGACCGACCGACCGACCGACCGACCGACCGACCGAGAGACAGACCGAGACAGACTGACTGACTGATAGACTGATATACTGACTGACTGACTGACTGACTGACTGACTGACTGACAGACTGAGTGACTGATAGACAGACAGACAGACAGACAGACAGACAGACAGACAGACAGACAGACAGGCAGACAGACAAATTCTCTATTTTCCCAGACATGCCACCTAGCATAAAACCATCTCAGGGTGGGTCTCCTCCATTCCTAAAAGTTTGGTCAAAATCTAGCAGAGGGATTTTGAGAAACGGATGAACATAGTTACATAGTTAGTTACATGGGTAGGTCTACTAATATATATATATATATATATATATATATAGATGTGTCAAGATAAAAGAAAATTTGAAGAGTGGAGGGCCTGAATTCCATTTTAGTAGTGACCAGACAAGTGTAAAGTTCAAATTCACTCGACCATGCAGACATTAACATAAGGAATAAATTAGTTGATTCACATTACTAGGAATTACTGGAGTATGTATGCAAAAATATACCAGTGACTGCTCTGTTTAGAGCTTTACATTAACATACCAATTCTCAATGTTATCTACAATATTTAAATGTTATAACAGTATTCACTTAATTGGACAATGAAATGAACTTATACAATTTCCTCACTAGTAATTTTAAAATTTCACAATATTACTGGGGGTTTACAGACTAGTCATAATTAGTGAGAAAAATTAATAATCTTATAGCTACATTAAAAAATAACTAAAATGTTGGGGGGGGGGGGGTTTGTAGAAAAAAATGTTTGTTAACCTGATATTTTTAAAATGTGGTCCTTTGCAACAACAGTGGGATATAATATTTTGCTGTCACCGAGCAAATATGTGTCTGTATTTGCACGGATCAGTATTCTGTCCTGACACAAGTCTAATCGGATGCTGTCAATGGCCTAGTTAAGTACTAATCTGTCTGGACTCTAGTCTTTAGAATTTTGTCCTGACTGTGATAAAATATAATTGTGCCCTAATCACTGATAAAATAAAATTATTCCCGACACTGTCCAAATAGAATTTGGTCTTTATGCTGATCAAATTTAATTTTATCTTGACACTGTCGAATATATTTATTTACTTACATTATTTAAATCAAATTCCAACCATGTGTCGGTCATATTTAAGTCCATTGTTCGTTGATCAAATAATATTTTCTTTACGCTGATAAAATAGTCTATCTTGATGCTGGTCAAATCAAATATTCTCATGATACTGATGAATATTTTTTTTGTTGTAGCAGTGATCAAGTACATACAAATTAATTTTATCTAATGATGATCAAATTGAAATCTGTCCTGACAGTGATAATATAGACTTCAGTCCTGACATTGGTCAAATGGAATTCTATCTTTATACTGATCCTATATAACTGTATTGTTACACTTGCTGGTCATATATACTTTTATACTGAAACTATTTGAGTCAGTATGTCCTGACACTGATTAAATGGAATTCTGTTCTAAACACTGTTCATAAATATTTCCAACATTAGTACAATTGAATATTATCCTGTCATGCTGCTGGTCAGATTGAAATATGTCCTAATAGTGTTTGAAGAGAATTATCTCCTCAAAATGGTCAATTATAACTTTCCTCAAACGTTTGAATAGACTTCTGTCCTCATACTGGAAAAATATAATTCTTTTGTAACACTGATCAAATATAATTTTGTACTAAAAATGCACAAATTGATTCGGTTCTCAATGGTCAAATTAAAAAAAAAAAAAAAAAATTTTAACATTGATCAGATAAAATTCTGTCCTGAAAATTTCAATTTCAATTTTTTTTTTCTCAATGGTCAAATAAAATTCAGTCTAATATTGTTTAAATGGAAATCTTTTCTCATACTAGTAAAGTAGAACTGTGTTCTTACACTAGTGAATTAAAATACTGTCATCAAACTAACTGTATTTTTTGTCCAGCACTTGTTAAATATGATTTTGTGTAATACTGGTCAAATGGAGTTCTACTCTAACATGGTTTCAATATGATTGTATTCTTATATTGGTTAATTCAATAGAATATTGTCCTCACACGGATCACAGCTAAATTGTTTTGTTGTAAGCGTATCAATGCAATTTTCCATGACAGGTGCCACTCTAATATCAATATGCTATGGCACTAATTAAGTTGAATGTTTTCATTACACTGATCAACTGGTAAAATAAACTTCTCTTATAACACTGGTTGAATAGCATTCTGTCTTATCCATCATATGCAGTTTCTCAAATATAAATCCAGCTCAAATATAATATTGTATTGTTCCTGGATCAATAAATTTCTCTCTTGATAATAATCTTATTAAAAATATGTCGTGACACTGGTGACTGGTCAAATCAGAATAATTTTTTTTAATTTGTATGCCATTACATCGATAATATAAAATGTCTTGACATTAGTCACATGGTGAAATAGAATAAAGATCTAACACTGGACAAATCGAGTTTTGTGCTGACATAAGCCTAACAGTGTTCAGTCCTGACATTTATAAACTAAATTTTTGTATTTGTACTATTCTAATAGAAGTCTGTGCTGTTTCCCCTCAAGGACAACTTATCTTGACACTAAAAAAATATAATTCTGTTCTGTTGGACATTACACTCTGTCCTGATGCTAGTGAAATGTAATTGTGTCCCTGCACTGATAGAATAAAATTTTATCCTGATGATAATATAATTCTCTCCAGGCACTGGATAAATATAATTATTTCCTGATACTTCTAAATATAATTATGTACTGACACTAGTGAAAATTCCATACATTTGGTTAATTCCTCAATGTGACCTAACCTTTCAACCAGAATTCAATCTGGTTCTGACACTGGTAAAATTGAATTTTCTGCTCTCAGTTGTCAAAAATAAGTTTTCTGATCATCTAAAATGTTTTTGTTTTTTTCCTGCATAAAACAAATAACATTTAGTCTTATCAATTAGTAAGTTTTATTGTTCTGGCATAAGCTAACTGAAATCTCTCTAAAACACTGATCTTCTCCAACCTCTCCTCGCTTTGGGAAATGGGAAGGTGGGCCTAGATGCTACTGGCCAGATCACCAATGAAAGAGATCAGAAGAGTGGTGACCACAGAAGCTGACCTCCTGTGACCAATCTTTGACCCCAAAAGTGTTGAAGTCAGTGAGTGGCATCTACTTCAAACAGCTACAACAGATTCTTGGCAAAGTTAAACTCAAAAGTCCATAAACAGTTGCAGATGCAGCAAAATCTGTGGGTACCCAGTTAAGTTCCTTAACTCTCTGGAGCCAGCTGAAATTCCTTCCCACTGTCTGAAATTCCATCCCACAAGTTTAAGTAGAATGTTGGAGCCCCAATCACTTCTCAGTAACCCTTCTCTGTCATGACATAATTCCCCTTGAATTCAAGCACCTGAAATTCCCTATCAAACTAAGCTTTGCCGTGAGTATAAATAAGGCCAGGGCAAATTGTCAAGCTTACTGGACATGACTTTCAATTTCCCAGTTTCTCCCATTGCCAGATTTAAGTTCCCTCCTCAAGTGTTGGCTTTCCCAACTATCTATTCATACTTACCTCTGGCAGAATGAGTATAAATGTATTATGACACTTTTATTTGCCAGTTATTGAATGATTTTCCTTCCGTATTTATGTCATAGCCATCCTCTTAAAATTTTATAGGAATGTTTCACTCAAGATGTAGTGTCCGAATAACACAGAATAGACCTTGTGATAGTCTAAAAAAAGGTATCTTAATGTTGTTTATTGAAAGAATGTAAACCCTTCCCATCTCATTTCAAATTTTTAGGCCTAGTTATAGTTTTAGAATTCGAAATGCTGCTTCAGAGTAGCTTCAACAGAGCTAGAAATGAAGGAATAATATCAAACTGAGCCAAGCAAGATCTTTGCATTCTGAGAGCTAGTGTGCAAAATCTTTTATTTTTCTATCGAGACCATGTTTTTCTTGGAAAGCACTGCATAGAGCTTTACCAAACATTGCATGATGGCAGAGATATTCTAGAGGGAAAAAACTTAAGTGGATTTGGCCTTCTTCACCCTGGGAGGTGGTGCCAAAAGGACCAATATTGACTTTTTAGTGCTCTAATGCCCACACAGACCAAATGTGACCCAGCTATTAACAACCCTCCACACTTAAGGTTCATAACTGCCAAGTTTCACCAAAATATTTTCAGTAGTCAGGACATCAACTGCAAAAACTCATTTCCTATTGAAGGAGGCCAGCTCAGTCTGTGAATGTAATTTGCCTGACTAAAATACCCAAATTGCACATCTACTTCTTATTATATGTAATGAGCATGATAACAACTAATGACTTTAGAGAGGGGTATGCATCTCTGACACTCCCCCAACCTCTCCTTTGATAGGGAAAGTGGAAATATATATTTTTTTTATTAAGAAAAGTAAGTTAAATCATGTGGATCCATCCCTATTGCTTCTGTGTTTTTTTTGATACATAGCTAAAATATAATTTCAATTTGTTCAGAGTATAGATTGATAGTAATTAAATACACATTGGATATTAGCCTATCAATACAGAATGAGATACATATGAAAAGACAGTTAAATATTGGAAGATTGTTTGTTTGTCTCTTATCCAGATGCAGATATATTCCTTTTTATATGCGCAACCCATCCTATTCTTTGCCGTGCCATGTTGGCTAAAACCACATTAATTAATAAGTTAATTTAAGCTATACATTCAGCCACATGCCTACCGATGTTTAGCTCTCCACATGCCTTTCCTGGAAAGATTTCTTCTCCCCTAACTTTTCCTGTAATTTTTCTTGCCAATGGATAATTTCAATTGCTCTAGCCATTGTTCTCTGCATCAGACTCTATTGCTGCTCTCTTAGTCTCAATTGTAAATTATAATTTTTTTAATTGTGAACTTTTTTTTTTGGCAGTGTAGATGAAATGTCAGCTAGGGAGACAAATTATCTTTTGGTCAAAATCGATAAAATAACGTATATGGTAAGTGATCTCCGAAAAAGACTAACTTTCTCCTAGGTAGAGTAGCCCTTGTTGCTGCTTTGTCTTACTGATCCAGATATCTTGGTTATGAATGTAACCATCTTCTTAAACTTTTTTGTGAAGTTTGTGTTTGAGGTGGAAATGCCAAGCAAGGAAATGAGTTGTGTCCACAAGGACCTCTGTTTGACATGATATCTCCAGGAACCATGAATTATTCGATTCAGTGGTGAAGTAGAACATGTACACATGTGAGAACAGTATATTCTGGCATTGAAATTGCCTCTGGCTAATGGCTAAATCTGTCGAAGATGATGAAAAAGTATTACATCCCTTTTGATGATGCAAGGGTCAACCATGTCCACATGGATGTTCTCAAAACAGAAAGGTTGAGGTGATATGCAAACTAGGGGAGTATGTATATGTCATTGGATCTTTGAATGTTTATAATCATGACACTGTTGACACCAACAGCGGATATCATGTTTAAACTCAGGCCATATGAAACATTTTCACATATGAATGTGAGCGGGTCAGTGTACTAGATGAGAGAGGCTGTATATATCATTAAAGAATTTTTTGGGCTTACTCAGAGAACAATCGGTCTATTTCAGATAATTGTTCCATTGCCAGTGAGTCCAGGTCGAGCAACATTGTAAAAGACAGTCTGCACCTGCATTATGCCTTAACCCTAACCAAATTCTTCCCAAACTGGGCATGAGTAACTTATGAAATTTTCAGAATGATAGGTCCAGATATCATGAATTATAGTAAGATAAATGAAGTTTATTTCCACATTATTTTCACAAATCTGTGACAGCTGCACTAATGGGTGTGGGCAGGTTGAACTATTCCGAAATATTCATATGGTCCACAGGAGTCTCCCTTGAAAACTTGAGCTCATTTGGTCCGCTTCATCTTGTGTTTTAGTCCAGATGGATACACATCCTAGCAGAGAGCCAATCTCCATTCTGATAAGATAACAACTTTCAAATGCTATTAGCAGCAATGTAGAAGCAATTTTCATTTTCAACCCCCCTCCCCCCCCCCCCCCCCCTTCTTTATCTGCCTCTGCATGACTAATACCTCATGAACTGTATAGCTAAATCCTAATTCCTTCAGGAAGAACATACAAAGCAGCACTACTTTGGGTGGAGTAGGGCAGTTATGAATTCAGGCTGATAACACATTGATTTAGTCAGTCATTTAGCTTGAGTGTAACTTCACCAAAGATAGTTTTAAAATTTTGTTCTTGCTCAGCTCACAGCTGAGTTAGTTTGGTATGACTGTAGGTGGTGTGGCTAGGTAATACATGTTGTGTGAGATTAGCCCCAGTCAGATTTTATCTTGCATAACATATTCAACTTGTATAATAAGACTTAAAACAACATCTGCAAGACAAGTTTTATTTTATACTTTTGAAAAGTGATAATATTGTTTTTTAAAAAAGTCAGTATGGTTTTTAAAAAAAATTTTTTTGTACTTGCACACAGAATCAACTTCATTCAAAAACAGTGTTTAACTTTACAATTTGTTTCTTCTTTAAGTTGCTCTTCTATAAATATGGCTCTGAATCTTATTTGCTACTTGAACCTGGAGACATGATAGCTCTTGATGTTAAATATCACCTTAAATGCCTTGTAGGTCTCTATAACAGAGCTAGAGCATGCTACAGCTTTGTCATACAGATTCACAAGTCTGCAGATGAAACTTCACATGCAAAAAAAAACAACAACAAACTGACTCACCTACCACCTAAATACAAAGGAACTATTATGGTATTTACTATACTAGCAACTTACTTGAATTAATTCAAAGAACAGCGACCATAGAATATGCTTGCATAATGCTTTTAAATATTTTTAGTTATCAAAATGTTGTTTATAACTGACTATTTCAGCATTGACTTGTTGACAATTTTGAAATGTATTTTCATTCATAATTTAAATTTATCTTACCATAATTTGTTTTGTGATGTGGACACACCTTTACTTTTATTATGTTATTTGGTGTGTCAACTTCTTACTGGTATCAAATTCTAGATAATTATTCTATATAAATAATAATACTCTGCTGAACTATGTATTGCAGTATTGCATTTATGTATAAATAATTGACTGTAGTGATTACAATTGGTATGGATGAGGGCAGAGTACCGGTGTATGAAGATATGGAGATAATTGAAATATGTGCCAGTGTAATTGAAGGAGATCTACGAAGAGATGTATTGATAGCTGTGGCCTACCAAGACAGAGGAGCAAAAGGTTAGCGCATGTAGGATTCATTAAATCATTTTTTAATGTTGATATTGCAAGAATATTCAGCATAAGGATTGAGCAACATCTGCTTTAGTGAAAATAATATTTAAGCAAGTATAATAATTAAGCAACTATAAGTGTAAGGAACATTAATAATAATTATGTAGATGAGCAGCTTTTCTGTACACCAATAACAATAACAAAGGAGAGCAGCATACCAACTCCTTGACACTCACCCCCCCCCCCCCCCCCCCCCATCCCACCTACCCTAGTATACTCTATATCTCCATGCAGGGCTGTCAAGAACAACTCAAACCAATAAATATTCAAGAATGAGAGCACTTGTTTTATTCCATTTGATTCAAGTTCTTGGATTTTAGTTTCCTCAGGTTGTTTCGGGCAGCTCTCCTCATTCAGCCTTTCAGTGGGTGGGGTTTGTCTTACTGTTGATCTGGTCAAACTGGTCAAAATTAGGGAAGACTTGGAAAGCAAGTCCCTCAAAGCTCTTTAAGCTGCTTATCCAATTCTTCCAACACTCCCCTCCCCCAACACAGTATCCCATATATATATCTCCCTGCCTGACTGTTTTGATGAGTAATTGTTTCATCAGAAAGCACAATTTGAAAAAATAAGAATTATCTTTAAAGTTCTTTTCAAGAATGTGGTTGCCTTGAAAAAAAAAATTTTTTTTACAAGTTTAAAAAATCTTTTTTAACCAGTGAAGGCTGAAAACTGACTCCACATAAATGTTTGTACCTCTTTGCAAAAGAGTACAGGGCTCTTTGCAGTTGGTCTACTTACTTCATAACTTTTCACTTCTTTTCCGATGCACAGAGCTGCCACACAGCTACCACAGTGGTGACAGAAGCTTCCAAAAAAAGTACAAAATTCTACTATTTAAAAAAAAAATCAGTTTATATTTCTCTATTTTGATCACTGGAAGCTGAAAATCACTCCTGAAATGTTTCTACTTCATTGCAAATGAGTACAGGCTCTCTGCAGCTGGGATAGTTACCTTTCAACTTTTACTACCTTTCTTCTACACATAGAGTGCCACATAGCTGCCTCTAGAGCTGCCACAAAGTATGGCACACAGATTCTTTATCAATGCCACCTTTTCAATGAAGCTGCAATAATACACTCAAATTAACCTATTTGGTAGTTTATCCTTCCATACCCAGAATAAATCTCATTAAAATTATCTTAAAAAACACCCCTAAAATTGGGAGGAAATTTATCATTAAATTTTTAAAGGAGGAAAAAAGATTAAAGGAAAAAAAATGCAGAACCACCAGGATTAAAATCTGGGATTTTCAGCTTAAAAGATCCAAGCTTTACCACTTTACAATTCATTTTTCAAGCTTTTTTTTTTTTTTGTATGGAAATTGGATTTATCTTTTCCCTCAAAGTGTTGCTACTGGTTCCAATTTGGATATCCCATGTTATTTTGACCTCCCCTCCAAAGTATCCCCACCAAGTGTTAGCCAAATTCACCAAGTCATCTCAGAGGAGATAGGGGACCAAATTCACAAACTAAAGTTATGATGATTCCTTGCTTGCTCTGAAATGATAACTGTCATTTTACCTAGTTCACAGTCTAATACTAGAAAAAAACTCATCCTACAGATGGAGACAACACCCCTCCCCGCACCATCATGAAGGATATTTTAACATAGCACCCATCCTATGGATAGAAATAACAAAGACAGATTAATATAATTGTATATTGTTGTTTGCTATCTTATTCCAGATGCTTGGCCAACAGGACTAAAATAAAGAAATAAAACAAGGATGGAAAACCTGCTCACTCATGGTTTAATGTTTACACTTAATAATGACTTAATCAAAGTTTAATAAAAAAAAAGAAAATCTGAGCCGATTGAAAGTTACCCTTCTTAAGGTTTCAGGTGGAACCGGGTGAGATGAAACAGAGTGTAGTGTGAGATGAAACAGAGTCTAGTGTGAGATGAAACAGAGTCTAGTGTGAGATGAAACAGAGTGTAGTGTGAGATGAAACAGAGTGTAGTGTGGACATGTGGAACCCGCTCCAGACACAGGTGAAACTGTTTTATTGTGCAGTGTGGACAGGGCTTTAGACTCTGAAAACGGGTTCAAGAGTATGAATGCAGGAAATGGTTTGGATTGGATACAGTTTTTCTGACTTATGTATTTACACAATTGTGGTTTTTAGTGTATGGAATGGTTTACTCAGGCATTTTGACCACAACCAGTACATTTTGGGGTAAAATAGGCCCTATTGGCTGGGAGAAGGTGCTAAACAAACAAACTATTTTTGAGAATTATAGTATGATGATTATCTAAAGTGTATGATGCATGTTTAAATTCAGCAACAGTTAAATAAGTTGCATAAATTGTATTTAGTCATTATCATCTTTAAAGAACATGCAACATCACATTGTTATTCAGTAGTATTTTTTTCTTGATATCATGGTGCTTGGGAGAATATTTTTTGCCCTACTTAATGTTTAAAATGACCTAAGGTGAGGCTCTGATGATCTGGCAGCATGGCCATGGACGGACCTTTTTTTTTGTTTCTTTTTTTCAAATGCAATTTTCATATACAACATTAACACATATTTCTTTATAGTACTCAGGAATCAGAACTAAGATAATAATGTTTTAACTATACATAAGTAATGAGTATACTTAAGCTCATTGTACACAGAAATAAGAGTGATGAAGCTGCATTCACAAGAAGTGTCTGAACAAACCATAACTTGTCTTGTGTGTCGACTTCTTCTGTTTGTTGGTCCCCAATAATCTACATGAACTTAATGATTGACTTTAGCTTAATCACTGACCGTGTTTTTTAAAAAAATATATAATTTTATAAAGAATACTAGATTTTTCCATGTATCATATTCCTAGAGTTAATAAAGTCTGCACAATCTCTATAAATATTTTGGATATTAAACAACTTGCTCTCTTTCCTCAGCCAAGAGGCATCTGTAGTGTTAGACAGTTTATTGAATTATAATGCAATAATGGGAATGCCTGTTATAACAATCTACAGAGGATGGAGTGATTCTCTATTCTTGATGTGGTCAGCTCAGTAGGCGGTTAAAATCCACACCTAAAATCTAGCTGTTATCACATTTTACCAAATATATTGCTACCCTTGAACTCTCTCCAATGTGAATGTTTAAAGTCATATAGGTGTAGTACATTTGCCTTTGACATTTTTGTAACTTGCATAATATTTTTCATTTTTTAAAACAATTATCTTACATGTTATTTTATCTGCAGGTGTTACAGACTTTATAGGTGATTCTGTTATGCTCGCCTTCACCCCTGAGGTTTTACAAACATGTGTAACCATTGTGGATGATGTCGTATTTGAACAACCTGAAGAATTCTTTGTCAACATCACGACCACTGACACTGTGGCTATTATTTCTCCCATGACCACAGTTGTTACTATTGAAGATAATGACAGTAAGAGAGAAATTGAGTATAAAACATTAATAAATATGATAATTACTATGTCCTGAATGGATTGACATTACCCAAATTTTATCTCACTTGTCTTAATTTTTTAGAGATTGTTATTGGGTGGAATAGATCTCACTACTCAGTGTCAGAGTCAGATGAAGTAGAGCTCTGTGCATCAATTAAGCATGGAAGGTTAGAAGCATTTATTCCGATTATCTCAGTCTATTTGATTGACGGAATTGCTAAGAAAGGTAACATGTATTGCTGATGTGCATAGTCATAATGAATGTTTTATCTGGAAAGAAACATATTTGCTCCAGATCTATTAGTTTAATCACTTGATATGTGAAATAATCAGGATTTTTAAGATAATATATGTTGTGTCTATTGCCAATTCTTTCTATTAGCATAGATTTTCACTTAATCCAATGAAAATTTGCCTTCATTTTGTCTTTTTTGCTGTGTTTCTTGAATTATATATGTTCTGTAATTTTTTTTCCTACTGCACATTAAAGGTGAAGATTATGCTGCAACAACACCTCTACTCTTTACGTTCACTGGAGCATCAGAAAATTGCATGTGCATTGGAGTTGTCATTAATAGCGATGATGATATTGAGTATAAGATGGAGAATTTCTTTGCTAATATGGAGTTGATTCCTGCAATAGACAGAGTAATCATTGATCTAGCATTAGTGGAGATATGGATTGATGCTGACAAAGGTATGTTTAAACTGCATGAATACTAAACTGTTTATTTATTGGTCTCCCACAACATACTGCATGCATATTCTTCCATTCAGTTTGCTTATCTTGTCTCATCAGATTACTTAAAACAAAACAACTATATCAGATTGAGCTGTGAGAAATAGAGGAATTAAGTCTGCACCCATGAACATTTATTTATCTGGTGAATTTCAAAACCTGTGTTATTTCAATACAAGATAGTATAGTGCTTACCGACATGAACTTACATAGGAGATCATAATCTGATCTGATTAGATAGGCTTTTCACACCCATCAGTTGGATGGAGGAACCATTAAAAACAACCCAATCAGAGTTCTTAGGCTGACTTCAAAATTTTTGGGATTGAAAATGTACTTGTAGCCCTAGGAGCAACTCCAGCCCAGTAAACTGGGGCAATATGCCCCACTTATCCACATTTATAACAAGTAGCATTCAGAAATTTGCACTTGTTAGTACTACGACAAGCTCTTCCACACCTGCAACAGCTCTTAGCTGCTTGAGATATCTTGTATTCTTCTCAGCACCATCCATGCCCTGGGCAAATTCCATGGCTTTATTCAATATTATGTTAACTTATGACAACAGCCTCCTGTATACTCTCACTCCTGAAGCCACAAACCAACCTATTCCTGAGAGCTCCCAACAAGTATTCTTAAAATTTGCAATGAACTTCCAAATATCTTATTTCAGCAAGGATTCAATAAAAGATCCCTGGAAAGATTGCTTTCCGTGGGTGATTAATTAATATATCTGCAAGCTGGTCATAGAGTACTTGCTGGGAAAGTTCTGGTGCTAGGAGGTCTTGAAAAGTGAGTAGGTACTTCCACCAATAATGTTAAGAAACACAGGTACCCTACCTTCAGCTGCAACCTTGTTATTTTGAAGATAAGCTAACATCCATTCAAGCGCACTTCATAATTTGCTCCAGAATGACTTACAAACTAGAAAAAGAACATAAATGACATTGGCAATTTTGGTTATTATGAAATTTTTATGTTTCATTCACTTGATTGAAATATAAGGACCCATGGTTCTAGGCATAGGAACATTTGTGTGATTGCTTAGCAGAAAAATGAAAAAAAAAATTTATTCATCCTACTATAATTCTCAATTTGTTTGCTTGTTTGTTTGTTTGTTTGTTTGGTAACTACTCCCAGATGATTGGGCTTAAAGGGCTCATATTTTCAAGGTTTGATGAGAGTTACCCTTGGAACCTGGCCAAGTTTGGTAAAGATTAGATTAGTTTGTTTATAGAAAATCTCAATTTTTAGAGTTAAAGTATAAGTGGAATTTATCTCTTTCAGAATATGTAAAACACCTACTAGAAATCATCAAGATTATTTGTATAAATTTGATAATAAGTGAATAAACCTGGAAGATAACACTAATCAAACTAATGAATAAAATTATATTACTAAAACAAACTAATAACAGCATTAATGCTCTATTCAGACAGCTAAGAGCAATATGAATCATACATTAAATAATTCAAATACAACATTTACATTCAGGCATTATCATTACTGTAGTAATATTCTAGTCAGGAAAACAACAACAATATCAACATACATTAAAATATTCCAATTAACATTTTCATTTATTGATTTAGTTTAATGCATTCTCACATGTTTGATAACTCCTCCCAGATGATTTGACCTAAAGGGCTCAATTTTTCATTGTTTAATAGAGGTCACCCTGTGTGGCTATAAGAAAGTATGTGAAGATTGAAGTAATACCCTGCCAGTACGGCTATTGTTTCAAAATTTCCTGGTTGGGATCGCAACTCAATGCCTGAATAAACCATCCCACTTATTAAAAACCACATTTGGGTAATGGAATAGTCATTGTGGTTAAGTGTAATGTAAATTAATGTTTTGGCAAGTATGAAGAAAAAATGAAAACAATTAAACCACCATTAATTAAGTTCAAATTTGGATAAATTATTTCAGGTGAATTATATTAAATGTCTGTTGTCCCCAAGCTAGAAATTCCTTGGGGATTGGGTGGGGGTGGGGCTCAATTTTTTTTAAACAAACCCATCCGAATATGCATTAGGAATAATACCAACCATAGATATATTAACACACTCAAAACAAGTGAAAGTAAAAATTATTTCTTTGAAATAAAACCAGTAAGGTTGACGTGTCAGCAAAAAGTGCAGAAACAAGAATTCTGTGACAGTGTGCGTTATAAAATTCCCAACTTCACTGATTAAGTTTTATATTCATCATAGTACTCCATTGAGAAGGGTGATCATAATGGCTGACCCTGAAGCTATTTAGAATTCTATACTTAACGTGATGTTGTCAGATGAAGATGTTTGTAGAAGTATTCAGCTGAAGATCTTTGAATGTATGGTATATCTTTTATGTTTCCCAATATGCAAATGTTACCATTTTTGTGTACCTTTATTGCTTATGCACTAGATGATGCAGGTATAGTAATAGTAGTAGTAGTAGTGTAGTAGCAGCGTTGTTGAAAGTGCATATCATTGATTTTTTTTTGATTTTTTTTTGTTTGTTTTGTTTGTTTTGCTTGTTTGTTTTGTTTTTTTGTTTTTTTTTTGTTGTTCCAGTTGTAACTATCCACTTCGAGTTTTCAGAATACAATTTCAGTGAAGAAGTAGGCCAGGTAGAGGTATGCCTTGTCAAAGACAATGGGACCAGTGGAAGTCTGACAATAAATGGCATCACCACTACAGATATCACCACTAATGGTGAGTTAAAAATGTTTACTTATATCTGAAGGATATATATTTTGGAAACAAACCCTATTACACATATTTCCTCCAGAAAACTTCCATTTAATCATTCCCAGGATGATGGAAGGTGCAGCTTTTGTGTCCACTTCCATTTGAAGTGGTATGTCCTCAATCTGAATGTCCACCATAATGGGATTACTTCCCCCATCGAGTCAAGCAATAGATAGGCTTGGCATACCCATCTATTGGAATGAAAGAACCATTAAAAACTATCCAATCAGTGTGTTTAGGCTGGCTTCAAAAATTCTTAGATTGAAAATGTACTTGGTAGTCCTGGGATCAACTCCAGCCCAGCACACTGAGGCAACATACCCCACATTCCCACATTTTTTTAGGGATATAGCACTAGTAGTGCATAAGTTGAGTTCCACCTTGAGGAATTTTCTGTGAGAGAAAGAAAAAAGGAATTCAAATGTTACACTGCACAAAAGTAATTCAAATGTTACCTTGTAGAACAAAAAAAAGCCTAAAAAACCATGGCCAATCAATTAAATTACAATCTCTTAAACTTAAAGTCGGAGTTTGTAATCACTTTGTATCCTCTACTGGAATTTAGTCCCCTTTACTTTTCCTGTTTTATCCTGCATCCATTTCTTTTTTTCTTTTAATCAATATACAGGGGGGTTTTGGGGAGAGGGGGGGGGGGCATTTGCCTCCTTGAGGATATCGTGCCCCCACCTGAGAATATTTTGTAAAGGCAAATAAAGTATATTTATACAGCAGTACGGCTAGGTTTTTTGTTATAAATATCAACTACACTCTCTACAATGTCATGTGGAAGTTTTTCAGGTGTTTCTAACATTTACATGCATATACACTGACACATGTATGCCCCCCTCACAGACGGCTATCTTTATTTTTTGTCCCCCCACCCCCCCCCCCCCCCGCCCTTAGCAATTTTTCTAAAAAAAAACAACCCATAATATATATTAATACTATATCATCCCACTATCATAATATATGAAATAATAAATATATAATAATAAAAATATATAAATATATAATATAATAGATCCCTACATAATATAACAAGTAATTAAGATAATGTAGTAACTATATCAGAATAACCCCCTGTGGGCGGGTTTGGCCCTAGTATTTCATAATTTACTTAGCTCATTATGTAAATTTTTCTTTACACCAATAGCTTCTAATAATGGAAGGATCAATTGATTGTTTCTATGGAAATAAGTGGCTACACTCCCCCAACTAATTTCTCAATCTTATCTTGATTAATTTTAAGATGGGACTTTTTTTAAATTATTATTATTATTTTTTTTTTTTTTCAAATATATTCATGTAAATTTATTTGTTTCCTTTTAAATTTCTATTTTTGCTATTTTAATGGACCAAAAATATCTCAGTGTAGAAATTTAAGCATCAAGTGTTCCATTCTAGAATTGTGAGGAATTGTAGCAACTTAGAGCAAATTCAAATATGAAGATTTAATTTCCTAAATTGTCTTTTCTACATGAAAAAAAAAATTATACAACTTTTCTCTGCTCTCTGTTGTGAATGAGTCAAATTTCACTTTTTGTGGTCATGAAATATGAAATGCATAATTATGCTGACCTTGAATGGGGTATTTTGAGTTGCTTACATAACATAGTTAATGGGATACCTATCCTACACACATTGCAGCTCATTACTTACACTTGCTTCCAGCATAATAAAAACTATGTGCTCCATAGGTGCCAACTATAATGAAGGTGCTTCAAAAACACAAGCCACACCCCTCATAAATTGGCAACATCCATTTGTCATGTCCAATTATGCAATATTAAAGTATGATTTTTAAAAACATGCTGGACTGTACATATACGGTGGCCATTGAAACTGTCCTGTGATCAATTTCCTCACATTACTCACAAGATAATGGACCTCAAATACTAAAATCAAGGCAATAATATTGTGATGCACTACAGCAATAATGTTTGATTTAAGCATAGCTAGTTACAAAATATTAACAATCCTCAAATTTCCATTTTTGCAAGGATTATGAAACCACTTAACTAATTTAAAGAAGCAATACAAAGTAAAAAATATTATCATTTATCGCTGTTCAACCTATTTCTATTCTTGATGTCAGCTCCTATTATTTCTTTGGCTGCTTCTCTTTAACAGAAAAATAGTTGGCTTCCTTACTATTGGAAAATACCTCCTCAAAGAAGGTTGAATCTAGTGTTGCCAGGTACTCCAAAGATAGAGGATCAAAAAAGATGTTACAAGCCAGGAAAGGTCAATTATCAAGTAATAAATATTTTTCCATGACATACTTATTAATTTTACAATGTTATCATGCCAATTTTAATCTAAATGGTTGTTTTAGTAACTCAACAATACTATACTTATAAAAAATTTTAATTTCCCATGGCTTTGAAATTCATATTCAAAGCAAAGAAAATGTTCAAGACAGTTGCAATGCATAATAAAACAAACATATTTAGGTGGTAGTTTCTATAATCTATACCAGAAATTTAGCAATCTTAGTTTGTTTTTTTTTTCTAGCTGACCAAACTTCCTTGACAAACTTTAATGTTTATCAGTCATTTATAACTTTGATTAATTATATTTTCCGGAAGGAAAAGTAAATTAACAAGTAATTGGGGTCAGCTTTATTAAAACCAGAAAAAAAGAGCCAAGTTGATGAAAAAATGGGGGGGGGGGGGGAAGACTAGCAATATATTTCTAAGGCCAAGCACAATTTTTTCAAGCCAGCATTCAGTTATTTGACAAAAGAGAAAGGCCAGCCTGGCAACACTAGTTGATTAATACTGACACTAGTCTGAACTGTAATTTTTTTAATCTTATTATTATTTTTTTTTATTTCAGCGTCATCAACAAAAATAAAACTCACACTTGACATCAACTGGAAGGTAAAGATAATTTAATATGATTATTTATCGACTTAGTCTTATTTTTTTTACCACTTAGTGTTGCCAAATACATATCGTTCTTCTGAACAAAGTCACATTGTGTAAGAAAAGGAGGCAAGGAAAACCAAGACACAAATTTTATCAAGGATTCTGTCAGGCTTCTGGGGAAAACAATAGAAGTTATGTAAGTGATGCATGATCTGTGACAGAGGAGCAAATTCTGGGACTGTCCTGGAAGAATCAAGACATTTGGAACCTGTGTTATTCATAGTCAATTTTATGGGGCAGCTTTTTTCCTGTGCTGGTATGGTGTGTGACTTCTGACCAGAATATGCATATTGCTGTACAAATTATTTTATGAAATTTATTTTATAATATTAATTTTCATTCCCACCAGATGCTTTAGTTCAAGTGGATGACACTGCCACTAGAGATGTTCTCTTCACTGTCCCTATTCTCGTCTCAGGGGACCAACTAAGTGTCATTAACTTGACTAGGCTCTCTCTCTGCTTTGAAGTCAAAGGTGAACCAGGACAGTGGTTCAACTTGATCACAGATGAGTGTGTATCTGTCAACTGCCATTACATGTATGCCAGTGGAAGAGTGAATGGAATGGACAGTATTGGAGTGAGAGCAGTGGACAACATTGGCCATTGTGTGAACATTGGTGTGGATATGAATGAATGTGCTGCTACTGTGAATGGTGCACCCCTTCCCATCATGGGGAGATACTCATCACAAGGAGTTATTGCTAAGTCGTACAAGAACCATGTCCGTATTTCTTTTCCAAACTGTGCCGAAATCACCCTTGTCATGTGGATGATATGTGAACAACGTATCCTGAACTAACTCCTATTGATGTGATCAAGTTTGTGGTAATGAGAGGTCTCAATGATGGTAATCAGCAAGCTCATGGTCTGATAGGTAATTATTGTTATTCTTGTCCAATACTTTTTAAAAGTCAACAGATATCTTCATATCCTTAATATATTTCTTAATATAAAATTGGTTAATCATTGTTTTAGTTTCCTGACCATAACAATTGATGGTACATCATTATATTAGAGCAGGAGCTTAAAGTGACCAGGTATTTGGTTATTATTTTCTATTAAATACACACTAGGGGTGTCTAAAACACCTAGTCTTAAGGTTTCCCCATGGTGGATTTAGTTGTAGGAGCTGGTAAACGTTTAACCCTTAAAATATTGAAAATGTTTAGTTTTATTAGAATCATGCAGCATTTGAATTTTAATAAAAACCTAATTTAAGCACATTCCTACAAATAGAGGTATTAGATGAAAGGTCTGCTTCTACTTTTTCTGGAAAAACAATTAGAGCAGCCACTGTCTTTGATTTTATCCTAACCACAACATGTTTGATAAACAAATATCAATAACCCCTATAATTGACTCAAATGAAAAATATATTAAGTTTTTTTTTTCCTCTTTATTTATATATATCTGGATTAAAATGGCATGTGTTATTTTAATTGTTATGTGAGTTTACTTGATGTTAATTTTGACACAAAACTGTACTAATATGATATATTTTATCCAAGATATAAAATTTTGGAAATGGTCCCTGTTTGCACATTCATGCACATGATTGTCACAATAGAGGATTAAACCTTATGGCTTCATCATATCGTTAATTTTTTTAATTTTTTTATTAGTATTTGTTTTATATTATCTATGTGTCAATTCTTATGTGGGCCTGTATGATTGGATGAAGTCATTCTGTCAAAGTTCATTTCCATCCCTTCATCTTAAGAAGAGGCAGAGATTTCATTATCGTCAGTTTAATTGTCACTTGCATCAGCTGCTGTCTCCTCTTTTTTTTAATAATATATCTAGTTATTTGTTCCCCTTCAAACCAAACAAATTCCAAGCTATGGTCTGTACCCAGTTTCCATCAATGTCCATCATGACCAAATTCAACTGGTTGTGACAATCTTGTGCTCATCCATACATGAGCAACATAGGTGGTTTGTTTTAGTTCTGTAGCACAGTAGCTCTGCATGGAGAAATGTAACATGGGTCAGAGGACTTAATTTTAGCAAGTGGCTTTTCAAGATAATGTGGCACATAAAGCTTGCTAAACATATAGAATCCTACTTCATTGACCTTCTAGGTTTTGGCTGCATTGTAAATTGCAAGGACAAACTCTTTAATCAAATTAATGACATCCTAATACTTGACTTTCCAAGTTTTCGAAAGGAAAGAACAAAGCCATTATTCTTTACCGTCAATTGGAATGGACACACTTTACCTGACGCATGAATGCTGCAGTAAAATCACATCCAGTTAAAGCATGAATGCCTGGTAGAGAATGGTGTCAGTACCCAGTCTTCCTCCAAGTGCATTCATGTTTATCACCCATCAATATTTTTTTGAGCTTAGACCCACATCTATCAATAATAATGCAATAATGTGTTGGGCATGGAGTAAAGGGAGAATAAAAAAGATCTGTGTCATAATAATGGATCACCAATGAAGTCATCAAGATTGTTGGGAAATATAGCTGGCATGGGAAATAATTCATGTGTCCACCTCTTCATGATCACATGACATCTTTTTAATTATTGAGTGGACTACCTGACCATTCTCATCCAGATATTTATGACACTGCTCTCCAATTTGCATTCATAATCATACTTAATTTCCTTCAACTGCAAACCTATGCTGCCATCTTTGTAAAAATAGCACTGTCATTCAATTTTTATGCAACTTCTTTTCTCGGTCATCATATTTACAAATCCAAATAAGAGCTCCTTACCTGTCTTCTTCCTCCTGGCTCTATCACAGAAGACACAAATGCAAGGTAGAAAACCGCTGCTACTTGCACATATCAAGCTTCTACCTTTTAGGAAGGTATGTTGGGAGCCTAATTCGTGCTCGTGGGTATCTTGGACCCAGATATGGCAGTGATGTTTATGCAGTGGCACCAACCCAGTTCACTGAGATTATCTCGTAGCTTTGTCCTAATGAGCCAGTATTTTGCATATGGAGCTTGAGATCACAAAATTGAATAATCACACAAGCTCTTTATTCTCTGCAACAACATGTAGGATGCATTGTACTTTTAACATGTTTTTTCTTGAGAAGAATACTACCAGCAACTTTACCCTATCAGAGAATGGAGATGGGGTGTTGCCTAAATTCTGACCTGTAATTATGTGCTATTGCACACGTTTCCCAACTTAAAATTAAATTATTGTCTCCTAATTGTAATGATAATACATTTTGTATTTGTATGTCTTACTTAATATGAGTCATACAAGTACAGTTTTCAGGTCAATGAACACTTTTTAACCCCACCTTTCTTTTTTTTTTTTAATTATTATTTAAATTACCGAATAAATATGCCCAATTCAGGGAAACAACTAAAAGAAAGTGACTTAATTGTATCAAGTATAAGTGTTACCATGGTTGTTTTGTCTTCTGTATTATTGTAAGGATACTGTCACAGCCAGGACCTATTTTATCAGCTTACAGGAAAGAGCCCATGCAGACTTTTCATTTGACATCTCATTCTCTGTATGCATGAGGGAATTTAAGTTTCCATTGCAAATTGAAATATTATTTTACCTTTTTTTTTATTCACTTTTTTTTATGCATTAAACCATTATCAGCTCCTCTGCTCAGGTCCACCACTGGGGAACTTTAGGATCAGGTGTTTTGGTCACCACAAGAGTGCATCCAATCAAAAATATCAACCAAACACCTGGTCACTTTTTGCAATTGAAAGACCTGTTGTTGTATTCAACTTGTAATGTGCTGGCCAAAAAGTGATACAATAAGAAACTATAGCATGTTTCATTAGTGGCTTTAGAATACAATTAGCTTCCCCAAGAATGTTAGCTATTTAAGTTTTATACATCACTTTTGTCCATCTCACTTTTGTCCATCTCACTTCTCACTGTATGTGTAATGGTATATCTGGGCCATCCTGCATTCTCTCACTTTGTTGAAGTGTAGAAGTTTTCAATCACTCTATACATACTAGAAGTTAAAAGAGTTGGTTTCTAATTTACTACAAACTAAAGTTCTATGATAACTAATATATCTCTAAATTGGTAATGTAAATTAGGATGCAATTTAATTTCATTGTGTACTAAACTATAAATGAATATTCAACTAAATGAATATATTTTTGTCACAAACCATTTAATTTCCTGGTCTTATTACAGAATGCATCAGATAAGTAGAAATGCATAAACATGGACTTTCCTTATAGCTTTTTAATTTCTATTCGTCTTTATATTAACTGTGTTCTTTTTTGTTGTTTTATTTTATGTCCTGCTTTTCTATTATTTATGTAAATAATAGGACAATTTTGGAACACGCCCTTGATATCAGCCCTTATGGTGAAACAATACCAACACTTGATGCTGTGAAACAATGCCAACACTTGATGCTGCAGTTCTGTATATTATCAAAATCACTGTAGGAGGGACTCACCGTAACTATGTTGGTGTATATGGTGATGCTACATGGGAAGATGATGAAGAAGGTTGCCTCTATGTAGGAAACTCACAGGCGGGTCCAGATGGTCAAGGGTATTCTTTTAATGATGCTGCTATTGCAGGGAACTATGAGGACTACCAAATAAATGAGGCTTTTTCTGAAGTGACTTACACATTTGGCCTGTTCAGAGAAGAGCTATGCAACACTGGTTCTGGATCTGGGTCTGAAAATTTGTATTAATTTTTCTTTCCTTTTAATGTGCGTATTAGAGATGAACTAACATGTGATTTGTGTGTAGTCTATGATTTAAACTTGAATTCATTTCAAAAATACGTAGATGATAGCAATTGCTTATTATATATATATATACATACATACATACATGCATGCATGCATACATACAAACATACATACATACATACATACATACATACATACATACATACATACATACATACATACATACATACATACATGCATGCATGCATGCATGCATGCATGCATGCATGCATACATACATACATACATACATACATACATACATACATACATACATACATACATACATACATACATACATACATACATACATACATACATACATACATACATACATACATACATACATACATACATACATACATACATATATACATACATAAATACATTTACTATTCTCTTTATCTTACTATACTTCACAATTTATTTGTCTGTATGTATGAGTGAAATCTAACTCCTTCCAAACCGCTGGAGGGATCATCATGAAACATTCAGCGATTGATTAGGACACCTCGCTGTATGACCTTGAGAAGATAGACATCAAATCAGGTGGCAATGGGTGTGGTTTTGTTACTGAATGTGGTGTTATACCAATACTAAGGCTGTTATGTAACAAACAACCTTACTCTTATTCACAATTTGATTTGTTTTCTGCATCTGTGTGGCACTTTTTTTTGTTTTTTTGTTAGTTAATTTTAATCTCTTACCAGTATTTTGGCTACAATACTTAAATTTCTAATGGTTGTTGGGATCACTCAAGAATTTTATGGGTGGGGGTTGTAAATATAAAATATTTTAATAAACCTTAGGAAAGTCTGTTGGCTTTTTCCTTCAGAATAATATCAAAAAAAAAATCATTTAACAAACAAATTTGGACATCTTAGATTTGACCTTTGGTAACTTCTGGATGCTACTTTACGTGGAAACAAGCTGTTTTTTTGTTTTTTTCTCACAAGGTCAATTTTCACCATCATGCCTCACTATCTGAGTACAATGAGGCCATACTTTGGTTGAACTATTGAATGTGGATGTTGTGGGGCCACTCCCTCCTTCAAAGAATTTGACCCACCTCTTAACATTGGTGGACAGTCACTAGCTGACTAGAAGCTATTCCCTTAGCTAGCAGATATGCTAAAGATGTGGCTGATGACTTGAGTGGATAGTTTACTCATTATGTCCTACCCTCTGATGTTTCCTCTGACAATGGAATCCAGTTTAAGTCTCAACTCTTGCAAGATCTCTCTGATATCATAGGAACCAAGCTGCATTGGATTACAGCTTACCAACCCCAAGCAAATGGCCTCATATAGAGGTTTAATCAAAACATAAATTCATCCATCAAAGCAGGCTATTTATCACTATTATGGAAATCCGAACTTTATTTGGTCATGCTTGGCCTATGGACCATGCCGAAAGACAATCTAGGTACATTTCCAGTAGAACTAGTGTTGGGTGTCCACTCACAGTCCTAGAGAAGATTGTAGATCATGGCCAGTGTGAACCAGGTGTAAGGACCATTCTTCAACTAGATGGATAGAATATGCAGACTCACTTCTCCACAACAAAATTATGATAACATTTCCATTAATAGTGGTAACATTTCATTGTGGGCTAAACTCTTTGAGATTAGATATTGTTAGGCATCCATTTAATTTAATGTGATTACATATGTATAATGTATGTTAACTTGTTCTGTGTGGTTGCTTATTATTTTGTTTATTTGTGACATCTTTGATGTGGCACAACCCACAGGAGTTACTACAGAAAGGGACTTCTGAGTGGAAGAGCCAAATTTCTCTAATGTGCATTAAAGATAAATAATTAAAAACCTATTAAACTTAAGGTTAGCTTAAATTCTACTTAGCACTTAGGTTAATCTCTGGTGACAGCATAAACTGAGGAGACAGAGGCTTAGAACCCACTTGAACATCACACCTAGTGGCAGAGAATGCAGCTTATTCTGAGTTTAGGAGACAGAGGCTTAAAACCCTCTTGACCCCACACCAGTTCAGGGTCGGGTCTAGGATTTAAAAAAGGAGGCCTCTTTTTCCTTCCAAACAGTGGGTGTGGCTTCTCAAATTCAAAGGGTGTGTGTGTGTGTGTGTGTGTGTGTGTGTGTGTGTGTGTGTGTGTGTGTGTGTGTGTGTGTGTGTGTGTGTATATATATATATATATATTTTTTTTTTTAATTATCATAAATTTTTAACCAGCAGAGCTCCCCAACTTGCCTTGGTAAAACCATATTGAATTTTCATATACAACAAGAATTCAAAGCCAGCCACTGTGGGGCACTTCCAATCTCCTAGGAAAGCAAGATAATTGCATTTTAAAGAATAATGGCACCGAAAACTTAGCCAGCTAATTTTCCTAAGGCACCAACAGCTTTCAACCACTTACTATTAGTGGCAGCTGCTTAGCCATTGGTATTTTTCATCTTTTGGCTATTGTTTTTCATGTTTTTTTTGTTTTGTTTTTTTTGTTTGGAAAATTTGAATTCTTTGTTCCTCCACCTGGGGTCACTTTTATTTGTTTCAGTTTACTTAATTATTTATCCCAGCTCCTTAAGATTATACCTGCAAAATTTTATCAAAGCAGGTTCAGCCATTAAAAGCCTTACCCAACATAAAAGTGAGCATATGGCTTTATGTGTGTACAGATTATGTCAATTGCATATACAGTATTACCAAATTTTAAAATTTAGGCACTGGTTGGTGCTCCACTCTGAAGTTGGGTGCTCCACTCTGAAGTTAAATTAATTTTTGTAGCAAGGTATCAATATATAAATAACTCTTTACCTGAGATATAGAAATAACAATAAGTTATTTCATGTATACTAATCAGCAGCTGCATTGGAGCCACAGTTCATTTCAGCTTTATTGAAAACTCTTAACAAAAGAACAGGTTGTGTTGTTGCTCTTGGCTAAACTTGAAGGACCCAAGGAATTCATTTTGGAGGTGATTAGAAATGTTTAAAAATAAATAATTTTTGATTGGAGAAACCAGCTTTCCTCTGGCAACCTTTTTATGGCTGCAGCAAGAGTTGGCATCCCTCCTCACTTTCACATAACCACCAAACAGATCCTCAGATTAAAAAGTAGGACATTTAGAGCACTTAAAAATACTTATCAATTGATAGATTTATGATAATTTGGGGGGGGGGGGGGGGGGGGGGGGGGAATAAAACAAAATTTAGATGGCATTCCAACCTTGCAGGCAAATAGTCCTCTAATACAGAACTCATCAACCTTTTCCAATTCTATTCACCTCAACCAGAGATTTTTGTTACCCCAAACATTGAGAACCAACAGGAGTCACATGGAGAAAGATAAGGTGGGTGGCAACCAACAGTTTTTAAGCTAGCTGATTCTTGTTATTGAATATATTTAGACACAATTTTGATAATTTTTCCAACTAACTTAGTCACGCTCATACGTGAACAATCACTTACTTTAGCAGGACGAGTGGTTGAAGAGGATTTGGGGAAAAAAAGCCTCCTACTTTGATTTCCCCACGGAAAATTTCACTTGAAAGTTGAAATTCTGAAAGATAATTTTGGCTAAAGAAACTTCAAAACGCCCTAGAAATAATAAGTTGGGCTTCGTCTTCACGAGCTGAAGCTTTAGCTAAAGCTAAAATTGACCGGGGTAATAAAATTGGGCAGGATATCAATCGCTACAGTTCACGTTGTTGGAATCAATAGCAGAAATCTGGATTTGGTAAACGTATTTCAGTTTGAATTGGTAAATTAAAGTTGGATAAAAGAAGGCCTCGTCCAGACCTGTCTGAATCCCCCTGGATCCGCCACTGCCAGTTCCAGAACTCCTTGCCCCCAATTGAGTGCACCTATTTATTTTCAAATGCTTTAAATTAGCATGGAAGCTGTAAATCACATGTTATCATTGTCTAAGATCATTTATAGGAAAATTCCTAGTTAGAATAGAGAATAGTGTGCATTTGTAGTTACAGATGCACAGATATCCATTTGTTAATACATTAAGAATCACACTAATAATAAACTTATAGCTATACAGTTTACTGAAGCATAACAAGTTTGGTAACTTTGCAGCTGCAACATGATACTCATTGAAGGCAACAATACCTTCTTGATTTAATATCATCAAATAAATGCTATCCTCCATACCCTAGCTCTTTCATCTATATATAACAATCCTAGTTACCTCTGCAGCATCAAAATAGGTCTGTCTCTGGGAAAAGTGTCATAACTTCTATGAATTCTACAACGACAGAGATGAAACTTAATTATTAAGTTTCAATTAAGATTTAGTTTCTATAGTAGTTGTGGTTATCACATATACAATCACCAGAAGTGGGTCTACTGTCACCTGATTTATATTTCACTCCTGCAAAGTGAATGTTTGTACTGAACAACATATTCATGCCCCATGCTGCCAGCATTTTACTTCCTCTGCATGAGGCAATTGGCAAAAGCCTAAATCCATCAAAACCTTGGTGTGGAACCCTTATACAACAAAGCCTTTCAAGTTTCCCAAGAAGTTTGAGCCCAGGCAGTAATGCTGAATCATCCACAACTTTGACCCCTGTGTAGTTATTGGCGTATTGGACGATTAATAGGCTGATGAGCCCACATGTTGATGAGTCTATCTGAGCCAGGTGGTACAGCCACCACTCTGTATTCACCCTACTATCACTCCACATCATCTAACCAAGACAACACTCTGTTCCACCACCTATGGGCAACAAATTTCCCATATCCTGGGAACTACACACTCCAGACAGAACATGAAGGCCCTAATAAGACTTTTTGGATTAGATAACCATCACTGATATGGTTTCCTTAAGGTCTGGTCAATTGGGCAGGAAGCTGTGTGGCTGCATAATTAGTGCATGTTAATCTGGACTCAAATTACTGGACTTTACTGTATGGTTGATTTAATCTCACTTTTTCTTCTTTTGGTTTTTATGATCTCTAATATTTACCCATTTGCCTTTGACCCTCCTTTTGTTTTGTTTAGTTTGGGATATAAGATCATACTATAGTGATACAGGGAATAATAAGGAATCTGACTAATTTTATCTTCCATTCAGTGTATTGGTTAGGACTGTTATAGCTTACAATGTGAACTCATGAAGTATCCTTAAGGGCCAACAAATTTTGGGCATTTTATTTTGGAGCATGTTGAGCCAGCCAAGTGATTTCATAATAGAGATGGTCTTATTTTCTAGGAATCTTACTTGGGAATAGTTAATTGGGGCAGATAACTTGGAGCAAGCAAAGTGGTCTCATGATGAAAGTGGGCTTATGATGAAGGTGGTCTTAATTCAGATGTGTTTTAGTGGATATTCCACAACAAAGATACTTAAAACTCAACCACACATTTAGGTATTGTAGTACCGCACTTGTTGTGGTTATCTGGTGCAAGACAATAATATACTCATAAACCTGTCTATATTATAGCTAAGATGAAATCAAGATAGCTGTATAAAATTTGAAAATAAGATCAAACGAAATATATATATATATATGCTTACATACATGCACACACATGCACACACACACACACACACACGCACGCACGCACGCACGCACGCACGCACGCACGCACGCACGCACGCACGCACGCACGCACGCACGCACGCACGCACGCACGCACGCACGCACGCACGCACGCACGCACGCACGCACGCACGCACGCACACACACACACACACACACACACACATATTAATTTCCTTTTCAGCTAATGTAGCTATAGTTGGCTTGCTAGCTATGAAAAATCAATACATATTAGGCATGGTTATCATCTGGCTGCTGTTTCATCCATTTTCTACCCATCACATTTCAATTTGTTTTCATACACCCATCAACAGCTCCTTCCACTCTACGTTTCTGGTAATCCTACAGGTCTGATTTGGATTTGTTGCTTGGCTGAACTCAATTAAATCCAGTATATGAGAGACTGTTGTGAAAAATGCTTGCGGGGAGGGGGGGGGGGGGGGGGGGGGTCATAGGTTACCCACTAAAATTCAATTCTTGTGAATTGGTGCCAGTCCAGTTGGTTAATTTAGAACAACCGTTTAGCTGCTGGTATAGCGGGGACAGTTATTCTAAAGTTGCTGAACCCTGTTCTTTGTTGGGACGAAGAGAAGAGGCGCATCAGTGGTTGTGGATTGATTGTCTCTAATTTGTGGTAACTTGAAAATGGTTGTTCCTCTCTTTGTCCCCATTTGTCTTCTATCCTGCTTAAGTAAGTCAAATTTGGTTGGACTAAATTGCAGTTGCGTATAGTTTCTGGTGGCAAATTAACCATGCTATATTCTCTCTGGATATGGTAATATTGACTGATTATCTCCAGCAGTTACAAAAGCTTGTGTTAGTAAAATTCCTGAACGTGTATATTCAAAGCAAAGTAGATTGCAGGATTTTTGTGGAAAAATATTATTTCATATGAGCACTTATTTATATGTAGAACTTAGAAGGCAGATATTATGGTCAGGTGTCAGATATCAGCTGGTGCTTAACCTTAACCATCACTACCACACTACAATTTGTAGATCAGTAAGATATGGAGGTAACTACAAACTTGTTGATATCTAGAATTGTTTTAAACCATAGTGGTGAGTGGGGATGGAAGAGATGGATAGGTGAAGACTGGAGAGGAGAGATTGTTTAAAAAAGTGTAATAGTATAACAGATACTCCAATGGAGATTTTAGAGCCACAATATGTGAATTGCAAAGCTGTGCATATGAAGATTAATTTTTAAAAAAGAAAAAAGAAGATGTATTCCTATATTTACCGTTTTTCATCTAAAAAAATTTTTTAGATCACCTACATCTGAAGGGAAATATCAAATCAAAATCCCCTCTACTGGTGTTTATTCAAAAAAAAAATCTATGGATTTATTAACTACAAACCTTCATTCTTTTATCAACAAAACATTCCTCATATCCCCACAACAGGCAGTTGTTAATGGTTGACTTGTTATCATGTGAACAATCAGTCAACCAAATCTTCTTATAAGGCAATGTCATGGTTGACTGTTGGTGAAATGAGAGAGTAATCATTCAACCAGTGCCTACTACAAAAAAGGTTTATATGTTCTCCTCTAAAGTTATGTTATGATATGTAGTGCATAGTTTAGTATGCAGCATATCCTTCACATTATAAGCATTTATTGTAGTATTCACTAATTTTCTGTATTGCACAGAGCAAGCTCATGTATACACTTGCATGTGTGTGTGTATGTGCATTTATTTTATTCATGTTTTACTTCAGGGAAGGAAAGTGAATAATGTACTTTTTTTTTGTTGAGTAAATGATGTTTTTTAATATCAAAGCATAGTATCTATTGAATGAATTCCAGTGGATTTATGCCCAAATTTTCAGTTTGCTGCCAAGAGCTTCAAAATACTGCCAGATTTGGCCCTGGCCACACTACTATGCACTCCACTTGGGGCATGCTTAATTAAGCATCTAACAGAAAGATGTGTTGGGGCAAAATTCTCTCTAATTGGATAAATATTCACTCTCTTTCAACCTCATGCTTATTTTGGGTGGTTGTTAAGATCTCAGGTAGGAAGATATGACTCTATGATAGATACATAGTCTCAGGGTGTGGGATTGGTGGACAAGATTTGACAAGCTCTAGCAGGAACACTACTTAGAGTTTCATTGAACAGCATGTTTTGGCATGTAGGTTTACAACTATTATGGAGACTTCCTGTCCAACTATTGCCAGAAGTCGGATTGATGTCTGAGATAGACAGTTAGTATTTTAATTTTCTATGTTTTTTCCCCAATTATTAGCATTGTTTAGTTATAGCTTTGTGGGATGAGTATCGCACACACAGAAAACACAACAAAAACAAAAAAAAAAACAGCAAATAGAACCCAGCTACAATAGTTCTATACCATGCTCCTAAAGTATTAAAGTCATATGTCTCATGCATTGGCCAACAAATAGTTGATGCAGACATTAACATATGCAATAAATTAGTTGATACACATTACTAGGAATTACTGGAGTGTGTATGCAAAAAATATACCAGTGGCTGCTCTTTTTAGAGCTTTACATTAACATACCAATTCTCAATGTTATCTACAATATTTAAATGTTATAACAGTATTCACTTAATTGGACAATGAAATGAACTTATTCAGTCCTGACAGTGGTTAAATGGAATTCTATCTTTATACTGATCCTATATAACTCTATTGTTACACTTGCTGGTCATATATACTTTTGTACTGAAACTAGTTGAGTCAAGTTTGTCCTGACACTGATTAAATGGAATTCTGTTCTAAACACTGTTCATAAATATTTCAACATTAGTACAATTGAATATTATCCTGTCATGCTGCTGGTCAGATTGAAATATGTCCTAATAGTGTTTGAAGAGAATTAATTTCTCAAGGTAGTCAATTATAATTTTCTTCTAACGTTGTTTAAATAGACTTCTGTCCTCATACTGGACTAATATAATTCTTTTGTAACACTGATCAAATACAATTTTGTACTAAAAATGCATAAATTGATTCGGTTCTTAATGGTCAAATAAAAAAAAAATTTTTTTAACATGGATCAGATAAAATTCTGTCCAGAAAATTTCAATTTCAATTATTTTTTTTCTCAATGGTCAAATGAAATTCAATCATAATATTGTTTAAATAAAAATCTTTTTTCATACTGGTAAAGTAGAACTCTGTTCTTACACTAATGAATTAAAATACTGTCCTCAAACTAATTAACTGTATTTTGTGTCCTGCACTTGTTAAATATGATTTTGTGTAATACTGATCAAATGGAGTTCTATTCTAACACGGTTTCAATATGATTGTATTCTTATATTGGTTAATTCAATAGAATATTGTCCTCACACGGATCACAGCTAATTGTTTTGTTGTAAGCGTATCAATACAATTTTCCATGACAGGTGCCACTCTAATATCAATATGCTATGGCACTAATTAAGTTGAATGTTTTCATTACACTGATCAAATACAGTCCTTACACTGGTAAAATAAATTCTCTTATAACACAGGTTTGAATAACATTCTGTCTTGTCCATCATATGCAGTTTCTCAAATATAAGTCCAGCTCAAATATAACATTGTATTGACCCTGGATCAATAAATTTCTCTCTTGATAATAATCTTATAAAAAATGTATCGTGACACTGGTGACTGGTCAAATCAGAATAATTTCTTAAAGTTTGTATGTCAGTACATTGATAATATAAAATGTCTTGGCATTAGTCACATGGTGAAATAGAACAATGTTCTAACACTGGACAAATCGAGTTTTGTGCTGACATAAGCCTAATAGTGTTCAGTCCTAACATTTATAAACTAAATTTTTTTGTTTGTACTATTCTAATAGAAATCTGTGCTGTTTCCCCTTAAGGATAACTTATCTTGACACTGAAAAAATATAATTCTGCTCTGTTGGACATTACACTTTGTCCTGATACTAGTGAAATGTAATTATGTCCCTGCACTGATAGAATAGAATTTTATCCTGACACTGATAATATAATTCTCTTCCGGCACTGGATAAATATAATTATTTCCTGATACTTCTAAATATAGTTATGTACTGACACTAGTGAAAATGCCATACATTTGGTAATTAACTCTGTCAATGTGCCCAAACCTTTCAACCAGAATTCAATCTGGTTCTGACACTGGTAAAATTGAATTTCTGCTTTCAGTTGTCAAAAATAAGTTTTCTAATCATCTAAAATGTTTTTGTTTTTTTCCTGCATAAAACAAATAACATTTAGTCTTATCAATTAGTAAGTTTTATTGTTCTGGCATAAGCTGACTGAAATCTCTCTAAAACACTAATCTTCTCCAACCTCTCCTCGCTTTGGGAAATGGGAAGGTGGGCCTAGATGCTACTGGCCAGATCACCAATGAAAGAGATCAGAAGAGTGGTGACCACAGAAGCAGACCTCCTGTGACCAATCCATGACCCCAAAAGTGTTGAAGTCAGTGAGTGGCATCTACTTCAAACAGCTACAACAGATTCCTGGCAAAGTTCAACTCAAAAGTCCATAAACAGTTGCAAATGCAGCAGAATCTGTGGGTACCCAGTTAAGTTCCTTAACTCTCTGGAGCCAGCTGAAATTCCTTCCCACTGTCTGAAATTCCATCCCACAAGTTTAAGTAGACTATTGGAGCCCCAATCACTTCTCAGTAACCCTTCTCTGTCATGACATAATTCCTCTTTGAATTCAAGCACCTGAAATTCCCTATCAAACTAAGCTTTGCCATGAGTATAAATAAGGCCAGGGACAATCTCTCAAGCTTACTGGACATGACTTTCAATTTCCCAGTTTCTCCCATTGCCAGCTTTAAGTTCCCTCCTCAAGTGTTGGCTTTCCCAACTATCTATTCATACTTACTTTTGGCAGAATGAGTATAAATGTATTATGACACTTTTATTTGCCAGTTATTGAATGATTTTCCTTCCGTATTTATATGTCATAGCTATCCTCTTAAAATTGTATAGGAATATTTCACTCAAGATGTCATATGTCCGAGTAACACAGAATAGACCTTGTGATAGTCTAAAAAAGGTATCTTAATGTTGTTTATTGGAAGAATGTAAACCCTTCCCATCTCATTTCAAATTTTTAGGCCTAGTTATAGTTTTAGAATTCGAAATGCTGCTTCAGAGTAGCTTCATCAGAGCTGGAAATAAGCTCTAGGCGAATATTGCATGATGGCAAAGATATTCTAGGGGAAAAAAGCTTAAGTGGATTTGGCCTCCTTCACCCTGGGAGGTGGTGCCAAAAGGACCAATATTGACTTTTTAGTGCTGTAATGCCCACACAGACCAAATGTGACCCAGCTATTAACAACCCTCCACACTTAAGGTTCATAACTGCCAAGTTTCACCAAAATATTTTCAGTGTTAGGACATCAACTGCAAAAACTCATTTCTGAGTGAAGGAGGCCAGCTCAGTCTGTGAATGTAATTTGCCTGACTAAAATACCCAAATTGCACATCTACTTATTATTATATGTAATGAGCATGATAACAACTATCACCTCATTTTTGCGGATATTTATATATTTTGTTTTGTGTTTATAGTTGCAGTGACTGTGGAGTCACAATATGTGAAATGCTATGTTGAGGAGACCTGCGGTGGAGATTACGAATATAGCAATATTAAAGATTGCTGTGATCATAGATATCATCCACCTGGGTTGGCATATAAAGATAATGAGGGATGCACCATGTGCGAGAACAGTAAGTGCTGAGCAATTATACTGTGAATTTTAATTTGCACTCTTCAACCTTAAAAGTTTGGTCCAGAATATGGTGTAAGACAGTACACCATGCAACACTATATATTGATATCCATTACCTGGATACGAATCAAATCTTCTCCTTTGCCCATTGTGTTTGTATTAGCATCATATTCTGGACAGTTATTATAGTTTTTACTTGTTCAATAACTGTCTCCCAAAAATTGAACAAATTGCAACCAACTAGTATATTCTAGGTAGTGTTTGTCTTTAAAAATTTTTATATATACGATCAGTTTGTATATATTCATTTATTATTTGTGTAACCTCACTAACTGCCTAAATAATTTCTGGTAAAAACATTTCATCCCCAGATCTTACGATCACATCTCCAATTTTATTCTGCTCCCTGCGTGGTCCTTTCCCTGCCTAAGGTCTTAAAATTTCCAAAATGGATCCAACAAAAGAGTTAAAAGTCACAAATTTTTTTTAGCATCAATAGTTAAAAGGTCAATAAATCAAGGCCAAGTTTTATAGAAAGTAATGAAGAATCCACAATATAACTATGCATGTTTTTAAGTGACTAATAAAAGAGCCACACACAAAATAAATAATTGAAAGAAAAAATTAAGTCCACTGTCTGTATGCAGCTGATAATAAAAAGAAAAAATTTTCTCAGCGAAATCTGCTGAGCGAGTGGAGTGGACTAGATAGAAAGAAAAATAAATGAAAGAAGAAAATGAAATCCACTATATGTGTGCAGTTGAGATTGAAACAATAAATGCCAGAAAAACTAGCTCTTTCAGCAGATAGAAATGTATGGTGAAGTCTGCAACAGCTTGTTGCCTAAACTCCCCCTTATGCAGTGTTCACACACACACTTCATTTTGATTTTATCTAAACAACTATATAAATAAACTAGCAGCATATACCCAGCATTGCCCGGTCAATAGAGGCTAAAATCCTACCCTTTTTGCCTTTTTCTCATTACAATGGTAACCATTTTGCAAAATTTTAGCCTGTGTTTTAAGTTGGGTTAAAACTTATCATCATGCCAAGTTTCAGAGAAATCCACCTACTGGTTTGGCCGGAATGATGAGACAGGCAGGCAGGCAGGCAGGCAGCAGGCAGGCAGCAGGCAGGCAGCAGGCAGGCAGGCAGGCAGGCAGGCAGGCATGCAGACTTTTTTTTTCCCAGATATGCCACCGGGCATAAAACCATCTCAGTGTGGGTCTCCTCCATCCCTAAAAGTTTAGTCAAAATCTATCAGAGGGTTTTTGAGAAACGTATGAACATAGTTACATAGTTGCATAATTACATAGATCTTCTAATATATATATATATATAGATGAAATAAGCTAAGGTTAATTGATTAAGCCTACATGGAATGAAGTAGAAGGTAAGTTTTGATACTACTTTCTATGTAAAACTTCTTAAAATATCTACTACTCTATCTTTTTTTGTGTGTATTAGCTGTATGTAATATCAGTTCTGGAATTATAAAGATTTTAGCAATAAAAACATTTATAATTGAATGAAAAATAAATGATTTACTGTTTCCTTACTAAGTATGGAAACAAGAAAGCATGAACACTCAATTATTTTGTGCCTTATTCTGCATCCCTAAGTTATTTTTTTTCAGATTTTACTACTTGATAAAAGAAAATATTCATTCTTTAAATCAAAGACCAATTACGCCAAATTTTGAGATGTGATCTCCATTTACCCGGAGGTAGCATTATTAACACACGTGGGTGTGATTTATCCAATCACACCCCTTGGAAGTTGTTTTGCCTATTAAAAGCTAACCAAATGACTAAAGAGACTGAAATTTGGAATTTGGTTTCCAAGCACTAGGGTGTGCACTATTATCACATGTTCATGTGTCAATGGGTATGGTTTGGTCATTGCTACACACATATGACTTTTTATTATGCCTGACTCATTTATGGACCAATCAGGCTGAAATTTGGCATTTGGAATCCAAGTAGCCAAGTGAGCATTATTAACCACATGTGATAGTTATTATTATCTTTTATTGTCATCTCTATTTTTCGATAAAACATCCTTGAATGAAGAAGCTTGAATTACATTTGATTGCATACTCTCAATTCAGTGTGGTTGTTCCTATTCAAACCTCTTCCTGTGTGTTTGTACTTGACAACTCTTGGACATATGCTGGGTCACACTTGGTCACACAAATTTTCTGCCTAACCACCATACTAATTATAACTGCTGTTTAGGTAGGCGCATCCTACTATGGTTTTGAGACCAAAAAAAGAAGAAAAAAAAGAAGAAATATATATATATATATATTATATTAACATCCACACCTCTTCCTGTGGGCAAGTCAGGACAAAAATTTTAAAAAATGATGCAATCTATTTATGGTACTTATGGACAGTCAAATTCATGGACCTAGAAATCTAAATGGATGCCAACATAACTTGAATCTGGTAGGGAAATGGGTTGGGTCACACTAGGTCACAACTTTTCCTGTTGGCATGTCATTATATCCCGGGCAAAGTCTGTCTGATTCACACTTAAATTGTTGAAGTTAGACCCACGAACCCATGTATATTCAAAATCAGTGTCACCAGGGGAACGTAAAGCTTTTCAATATGGCCACACTCCTTTCTGTATTACAAAAAAAAACAACGAAAGTGGTAATTTTAACAGAAAAAATTATGGACCTACATGCCTAAAACTTTGGTATGCAAACGCAACTTGACACTGTGAATAATATGGAGTTGGTCCCATTTGACAACACCTATTTTTCTTTGCATTTAAAGCTGAAAATTTATATATTTATACATATTTATACACACATGTATGTATATATATATATGCATATGTATCTAACTTTAACCTTTCGAGTGTGTATTGCCGGTACACAGACAGACAGACAGACAGACAGACAGACAGACAGACAGACAGACAGACAGACAGACAGACAGACAGACAGACAGACAGACAGACAGACAGACAGACAGACAGACAGACAGACAGACAGACAGACAGACAGACAGACAGACAGACAGACAGACAGACAGACAGACAGACAGACAGATTATTCACACTTTATGGTATATATGTATATATGTGTAGTCCACATAATTCGAATCTAGTTAGCATGAATTTCCTATTTATTCCAAATTTTCTTGGGTCCCTACATAGGAATAAAACAAAATGTTCAGAGGGAAAAGATCACCTAATTAAAAAAAAATTGAATTGCCCAAATAAACAATACGTATGCACACACTAGTAACTCCAGCTGGTGAATTTTCTACTGTTTTTTTCTTCCTATTTAGTTGTGACAAGAATCTTTTTAGTTCCTCTTATAGTGATGGCAAGAAAATTCTTGGAATTTTTGTTACCATCTGCAATTGCCAACTGCTTTAGAAGAGCAGATTTTGCTCACCATCAACACATTTTGAAGAGGTAGTGGAGAGTGAATCTGTTTCATCTTTTTTTAACTGATTTTGATGTGGACTGCACCTTTGAGGAGTATTATGACATGATAGCCAATTACTGTGCAGCCCTATGCTAGCAGTGCAGACATTGTATCCTCCCTAGGGCAGAGCACTGAAGATGTAGAAGACAGTGATAATGTTGGAGGTGACCCTCCTCTCTTTGTTACTTTCCATCAAACTCATTCTAGTTTCGTAGATATAAAAGTTTACCTGCTATGCTTTTGTGCAGAGAATGACACTGAACCACTGTATGATCAATTGGAACAACTTGAGACTGAGTTGCTAAAAGCTCATAATAATTCATCGACAAAAAGATTCATAACTGATTATGCTGTAAAGCAATAATATATAATTACAAACAAAAATGGTTCAGGAACTTGCCCTTATTTAACAGTATGTGATCCATGCCTACTTCCCTAAACCTATACACATTACATGATGTAATTGTAGTGATCTGGAATTAGCTGATGATTATATCTTCTTACCTGTGTGCATTCACACATGATTAGATACCGTGATGTGAACATATAACTTCTGGTTGCATATGATGTTTCTAATGATCACATATTGTAATGTTTCTCTTATGTCTCTCATCACTGTTCACATTTTCATTTTTGTTTCAGAGTTTGGATTCTTTAGGAGTAATTTCACTGGCGAAGAGGATGATGATGATTATTCAGTTAAGATTGGAATAATATCTGGAAAATCTCTAAAAAATTTTTTTTTTAGTATTGTGCCCCATTGGATAACAGCTGGTAAGACTACTTACTTTACAAAGGTTCTATTGTACTTATGTGCAGTCAAGCTTTAGTACATTCCATATGAAGCAACAAAATTATCATTGTTCAACTATTTTAATATTGATTTAATCTTTTGTAAACTTCCATTTTTTAACGATTGCACACATGTCTTTGTCTATGCATATGCATTGAATGTGTAATTTTTTCTTAACTCTATGAATCTTCAAACTAATTTTTGGTTTTAAATACTCCACATCTCTCTATTTAAATGTAGGTTTGTAATTTCTCCCCTCCATCCTTCTCTCTTTCTTTTTTTTCCTTTTTCTCCTCATTTCCTTTCTCCTTTAATCTCAAAAATTCTTTACTTATAATGTAGTGTAATACATTTTGGACCCATCTCCTGCATAATATGTCCTGGTAATCAATGTGGTTGGTAACTTTTTTCCCCCTCAGATAAAACAATGATTTATGACCTGTCAATGTTTAACTGTTTCTTAATTGAAAATTATAACACTATATTTTTATTTTTATACATTTTCAATTATAATAACACTTTTGACGTGTTATAGGTGAAAATGATGTGCTTATACCTATTCATAATCATACTATCAGTGGAGGACAGGACCCATTTAATGTTCAATTTAAATTATTGAAAGACTCAATAGCACAAGAGGGAGAAGAGACCTTCACTCTTAACTTTTCTTCTCCTTCTTCTTATGATGGAGAAACTGTTTCTTCTATTGAAGTAACAATACAGGATACTACTGGTGAGTTTGAACTCTGGGGAACAGTTACTTGTTCATCCAACTGAAATGGTTGGCTAAAGTAGTTACACTGTTAGATACTCTAAATAAAATATTGTTGGCATGATCCATGTTCTGTTATAACCATAAAATAAATATGAAAAAAATGATAATGTTTGTAAATGGAATACCAAAATTTTCTCTTCCGTTTTTTTTTTTTTTTGACAACATTTTTATTGTTTAGTTTTTGTTCAGATTTGGTTTCATATGCACCTTTGTTGAATTGATTCTATTTGATACAAATCCATTTTGTTTGATGCTACTATAGTTTGTTTGAATTGTATCATGTAAAGGTACTAGCTACTTTTTCTTAGCCAGGTACACAATATCGTTCCAGAAATCACAATATTAAGTGACTATACTTCAGTATAACTTGTAAAAGATGTTATCTCAATTTTATTTAATTTCAACATATGGGTAACCATTATAAATGGAATGTCCACACTATAAACTTGGTCATAATGTTGTCAAGATATTCTACTGTGTGCATTACAAACATGTTTTACATGCTATGGTCTAATTGCTATCCACTTAATTCACCTTTTTATGTAGCTGAGATCTAGTCAATCTAAGACTTAAGGCTAGTTCACAATATATTGATAGCTCATTGTTTTATTCCTTTCCGGCACCTACTATCTAATCGTTAATTTGTGAGCCTGATCTTCATCCTCCATTTTGTCAAATATAACCAGGAGGACACATCTTACAAGACGACATATCTTTCAGGAGGATGTGTCTTATAGGAGGACACGTCTTACAGGTGGACAGGTTTTTTTTTTTTTTTTTTTTTTTTGAGTAAATGATGTTTTTTAACATAAAAGCATAGTATCTATTGAATGAATTCCAGTGGATTTATGCCCAAATTTTCAGAGATAAAAATATCCCTGAATGTTTTTCCCTCTGTAACTGTGAGGTTGTTACCCATCCAAATACTTAGCAGGCCTAACAATGCTACAGTTGTTGAACCATCAGCCTTATTAATATTGCAGCACATCTCTTTCTGTTTTTTACCAACATAGAATTTTATTTGACCTGTAGATCAACAGAACTATATTTAATGCATAAGTCCAGAACAAAATTCTATACAATCAGTATTAAACCTGAATTCAATTAGATCTGTATCACATCTGAACTGGCAGGAAAAAATATCACATTTGATAAGTGTAGGAACCAACTTTATATGACCAAAATGACAGAATACCATTTTACCAATGTAAAGATAGAGAATTTATTTTCAGAAATGTGACATCAAAATTGTACGTTCAGTGTCACAACAGAAACAAGAATAGAATTCTATTAAACATTGTGAGGAGAGAATTCAATCTGAGTGATGTCAGGGTGTCAGAATATAATCAATTCATACAAGTGTCAAGAAAAAGTTCAATTTGACCAATGGTAGTATAAAAATATTTTGTGCCATGACAAAATTATATTTGATCCAATTTAGGATAGAGATATTTAGTGTCAGGACAGAAATATAAATTTTGTGGTCAATCTAATGCAAATTATGTCAACTTACATGGTCAACTTGAACCCTTTTTGCTTAATATAAAATGGAAAAGGATCTTGAGGCATTTCTTTTGGCTCTTAAGCAATAGACACACACACTATATGTGCTATCACTGATCATAAAACTTTCAAAAATATGTATTCAAGATCAAAATTGACCAGTATGACCTCCTTTGAACTTGTGGTTATTAGTACATGGCTCACGATGATGTCAGTGGTCTTGTAACTATTTATGAAAAATTAAATATGATCTATGCACACTGTTACCAGGTCACAAGACAATAAAAATGCCAAACAAAACTTAAATTCTGCCAGGAAACTGCCAAACTAGAAATGAAACTGCCAGAGACACTACCAAATGCTTTGACCATTTCTAGAGTTATATTTAACATGAAATAGCTTTTAATGAACAACTTTTGAACATGAATGCATGTATTCTTAGTCACAGTCAAGCAGTTCGCCAGAGATTCTTCTTTTTCAGGTTTATCTGACTTTTTGTACATCACGGTAGTATTAAACCATAGTCATCATTTCTTTGGTAATCACAAAGTCTTTGCAGCAGCCATTTTGGGTTAACAAAGGTATTCAATTTCTGATGTTTCGGGGAGTTGTCTTTTTGAAGGTCACATGTGAGAAAATGCGTTCTACCACAGCATTTGAAACAGGTGCTAATTGACATGCAAATGCATACATTGTCAATTGTTTGTATGACTTCTTTCCAGCACTATCAGCTGCATATTTTGAGATTCCCAGCCAAAAGTCTGAAGTGGTATCTGGAATGTTGCCACCTAAGACTGACACTTCCTTCCAATTGTTAATTAATTACCTTGGCAGTTGCTTGCATGTTAGGGTTCATGATACCGGCACCCCAGGGACTGGTTCCCATAATGGGGTTGTCTCTAGACTTTACATCTAAAAATTGCCAAATACTGCCAAGATGACAAGAAATATATAGAACTGCCAGATATTTTAAGTACTGCCAGAAAACTGCCAAAAACTTCAATAATTCTTGGGGGGGGGGGGAGTTTGCTGCCAAGAGCTTCAAAATACTGCCAGATTTGGCCCTGGCCACACTACTATGCACTCCACTTGGGGCATGCTTAATTAAGCATCTAACAGAAAGATGTGTTGGGGCAAAATTCTCTCTAATTGGATAAATATTCACTCTCTTTCAACCTCATGCTTATTTTGGGTGGTTGTTAAGATTTCAGGTAGGAAGATAATGCACTCTATGATAGATACATAGTCTCAGGGTGTGGGATTGGTGGACAAGATTTGACAAGCTTTAGCAGGAACACAACTTAGAGTTTCATTGAACAGCATGTTTTGGCATGTATGTTTACAACTATTATAGAGACTTCCTGTCCAACTATTGCCAGAAGTCGGATTGATGTCTGAGATAGACAGTTAGTATTTTAATTTTCTATGTTTTTTCCCCAATTATTAGCATTGTTTAGTTATAGCTTTGTGGGATGACTATCGCACACACAGAAAACCCAACAAAAACAACAAAAAAAAACAACAAATAGACCCCAGCTATAATAGCTCTATACCATGCTCCTAAAGTATTAAAGTCATATGTCTCATGCATTGGCCAACAAATAGTTGATGCAGACATTAACATATGGAATAAAATATTTGATTCACATTACTAGGAATTACTGGAGCATGCATGAAAAAATATACCAGTGACTGCTCTGTTTAGAGTTTTACATTAACATACCAATTCTCAATGTTATCTACAATGTTTCAATGTTATGGCAGTATTCACTCAATTGGACAAAGAAGTTAACTTATACAATTAACTTTCCTCACTAGTAATTTTCAAATTTTTCAATATTACTGGCGGTTTACAGACTAGTCATAATTAGTGAGAAAATTTTATAATCTTATAGCTACATTAATAGATAGCTAAAATATTGGGGGGGTTTTTTGTAGAAAAAATGTTTGTTATCCCGATACTTTTAAAACGTGTTCCGTTGCGACAAACAGTGGGATATAATATTTTTCTGTTACTGAGCAAATATGAGTCTGTACTTGCACAGATCAGTATTCTGTCCTGACACAAGTCTAATCGGATGCTGTACATGCCCTAGTTAAGTAATAGCCTGTCCTTACTCTAATCTGTCCTAATTCTTGTCTTATTGAATTTTGTCCTGACTGTGATGAAATATAAATGTATCCTAATTACTGATGAAATAAAATTATTCCCTGACACTTGTCAAATAGAATTTGGTCTTTGTGCTGATCAAATTTAATTTTATCTTGACACTGTCAAATATATTTATTTACTTACATTATTTGAATCAAATTCCAACCATGTGTCGGTTATATTTAAGTCCGTTGTTCATTGATCAAATAATATTTTCTTTACACTGATAAAATAGTCTATCTTGATGCTGGTCAAATCAAACATTCTCCTGATACTGATGAATATATTTTTTGTTTTAGCAGTGATCAAGTACATACAAATTAATTTTATCTAATGATGATCAAATTGAAATCTGTCCTGACAGTGATAATAGAGACTTCAGTCCTGACATTGGTCAAATAGAATTCTATCTTTATACTGATATTATATAAATCTACTGTTATACTGATCGTATGCAATTTTATCCTATGTCTGAATAAATACAATTATATCCTTACTCTGATTCAATTCCATTTTTTCATGACATTGAACTAGAAAAATTCTGTCCTGACTTGTCAGGTATAATTTGTTGTGATACGGTTCCAGTAAAATTATGTTTGCACATGATCATATAGACTTTCATCTTGATACTGTGAAATAGGATTCTATATTCCAATTATTCAATTATATTTCTGTCTTGACACTCAACATGCAATTTTACCCTGATGTTTACTCCTTTATGAATGGATTATGTCCAGACTCCAGTATAATAAAATCGCAAACTTGCTGGTCATATATACTTTTGTACTGAAACAAGTTGAGTCAAGTTTGTCGTGACACTGATTGAATGGAATTCTGTTCTAAACACTGTTCATAAATATTTCCAACATTAGTACAATTGAATATTATCCTGTCATGCTGCTGGTCAGATTGAAAAATATTATCTTCTCAAAGTAGTCAATTATAATTTTCTTCTAACGTTGTTTAAATAGACTTCTGTCCTCATACTGGACTAATATAATGCTTTTATATCACTGATCAAATATAATGTTGTACTAAATATGCACAAATTGATTCAGTTCTCAATGGTCAAATTAAAAAAAAAAAAAATTAATTTTAACATGGATGAGATAATATTCGGTCCAGAAAATTTCAATTTCAATTTTTTTTTTCTCAATGGTCAAATGAAATTCAGTCATAATATTGTTTAAATGGAAATCTTTTCTCATACTGGTAAAGTAGAACTCTGTTCTGACACTGGTGAATTATAATACTGTCCTCACTAATTAACTGTATTTTGTGTCATGAACTTGTTAAATATAATTATGTGTAATACTAGTCAAGTGGAGTTATGTTCTAACATGGTTTCAATATAATTGTATTCTTATATTGGTTAATTCAATAGAATATTGTCCTCACATGGATCACAGTTAACTTGTTTTGTTGTAAGCATATCAATACAACTTTTCCATGAAAAGTGCTGCTCTAACATCAATGTGCTATGGCACTAATAAAATTGAATGTTTTCATTACACTGATCAAATACTGTCCTTACACTGGTAAAATAAACTTCTCTTATAACACTGGTTGAATAGCATTCTGTCTTGTCTGACCAATCCTTGACCCCAAAAGTGTTGAAGTCAGTGAATGGCATCTACTTCAAACAGCTACAACAGATTCCTGGCAAAGTTCAACTCAAAGTCCATAAACAGTTGCAAATGCAGCAGAATCTGTGGGTACCCAGTTAAGTTCCTTAACTCTCTGGAGCCAGCTGAAATTCCTTCCCACTGTCTGAAATTCCATCCCACAAGTTTAAGTAGAATGTTGGATCCCCAATCACTTCTCAGGAACTTTCTCTGTCATGACATAATTCCTCTTTGAATTCAAGCACCTGAAATTCACTATCAAACTTAGCATTGCCATGAGTATAAATAAGGCCAAGGACAATCTCTCAAGCTTACTGGACATGACTTTAAATTTCTCAGCTTTTCCCATTGCCAGCTTTAAGTTCCCTCCTCAAGTGTTGGCTTTGCCAACTATCTATTCATACTTACCTCTGGCAGAATGAATATAAATGTATCGACTCTAAGCTTACTGGACATTACCTTAAATTTCTCAGCTTTCCCATTGCCAGCTTTAAGTTCCCTCCTCGAGTGTTGACTTTCCCAACTATCTATTCATACTTAACTCTGGCAGAATGAATATAAATGTATCATGAATTTTTTTTGTCAGTTATTGAAGGATGTTTTTTCTATATTTGTGTCATAGCTATCCTCCTAAAATTGTATGGTAACCTTTAACTAAGTTGTCAAGTGTCCGAGTAACACAGAATAAACCTTGTGATAGTCTAAAAAAAGGTATCTTAATGTTCTTTATTGGAAGAATATAAACCCTTCCCTCTCATTCCAAAATTTTAAGCCTAGTTATAATTTAATGATGCCACAAGAATTCAAAATGCTGCTTCAGAGTAGTTTCAACAGAGCTAGAAAAGAAGGAATAATATCAAACTGAGCCAAGCAAGGTCTTTGCATTCTGAGAGCCAGTGTGCCAAACCTTTTATTTTTCTATTGAGACCATGTTTTTCTCGGAAAGCACTGCATAAAGCTTTACCAAACATTGCATGATGACAGAGATAGTCTAGGGGAAAAAAACTTAAGTGGATTTGGCCTTCTTCATCCTGGGAGGTGGTGCCAAAAGGACCAATATTGGCTTTTTAGTGTGTAATGCCCACACAGACAGATTTGGCCAAATGTGACCCAGCCATTAACCATTGTGTAATTGTTCTTTTTGCGCTAGGTTATAGCATTTATAACTAGTAGCCCAAGGTAGTCACTAGCTATAAATGTTATAACCTAGTGTAAAAAGAACAATTACACACTTTGCTATATAACAAGCTAGCAAGTATTGCCATAACAAGAGACTTACTTTTTCTAGCTATAGCTAGCTATTAAATATCTAGCTCAACACTAAAAGTAGCCAAAGCTAAAAAGTATTTTGCAAATAGCTATATTTTATCATGACAAATCAGAAAGTCTTGATTCTCATTTTCTGTACCTGAATCAGAGATAGATGAAACTGAAGAGCAGTATCAATAGAATCTGAAGGTATGAATAATTATTGCACTCTCCCAAAGGGCAAATCTCATCACTTATTCCTTCAGATTTCCAACTCCACATTTGTTTCTCAGTTGCTATTGCGCATCACCGCCATTAAGTTCTGGCTGCGGCTGTCCCTTTTGTGATGTCATGGAAGTTACACCACCCAGAGGAAGTAAAGTTTTTAAGCTTAGTTTTCTTCAGTTTTCTTCATGAATATTGGACTAACAATTTCCAATTTTTTTTTTAATACCAGGTTATGCATCAAGGACAACAAAATAAGACAATAAAGAAAAAAAAAATTTTTTTTTCCAGTTTAATTACCCTTCAACATTAGATTGGCATTAGTACTATCATCTTCCCTTTACTTCTTTCATGTCTTTTCAGTATAGTTGGTTGCTTAATAGTGCATTAGGCTTTGTTTGTGATAAATGCAAAATCATTTGTAAAATGGGTGGATGGAGGGAGAAACTAGTTGTTGATGTCTATAATATGGTATACATTTGCTTACAACTACCATGAATAACTATGAACTAATACTTTAATAGCAGCAGCACAAAATAATCTTGTTGCCCAAATCACCAGCCTGCTAGAAAGATAAATGCATTAGCCATCACCACTAAACATAAAGAGTAGTACAATAAGTATTAACAAAAAAAATTGCTTGGTGCAATTTGTGTGTGTGTGTGTGTGTGTGTGTGTGTGTGTGTGTGTGTGTGTGTGTGTGTGTGTGTGTGTGTGTGTGTGTGTGTGTGTGTGTGTGCGTGCGTGCGTGCGTGCGTGCGTGCGTGCGTGCGTGCGTGCGTGCGTGTGTGTGTGTGTGTGTGTGTGTGTGTGTGTGTGTGTGTGTGTGTGTGTGTGTGTAAATTTATCTATTCATTTTATTTCATTTATTTATTTATTTTTTTTATTATTTTTTTTTTTTATTAATTTATTTTTTTTCAAGGAGAAACATCCCCAGCCCCTAAAGATGTACCCAAATATATATTACCATGGTATTGCTTTTTTTTTTTTTTTTGGTATCGCTTTTTTTTATTTTTATCATTTTTGCTAAAGCTGGTCCATTGAAAAAAAAAGAAATTATAGTAACATTTGTTCATATGGAGTTCTTTAAATTATTTTTATTATTCTCTCTTCCATGAAACAGTTGTAAGGTTCAAATGGACACAGTTTGATTACAGTGCCATAGAGAATGGAAGCATGCCCACTTTGATTGAAAAGAGTCCTGATGTTGGGTTAGCTAATCTAGTGACATTACGAGTGACTCCACTGACTGTTGATGCTGCTCTGGAGCGATCTCTCAATGTTGATGCTAGTGCACTAATGACGAATGAAGATTCTCTAATTCATGCTGGTTAGAATTATAGTTTTGTCATATTATCTTATATCTCATCTGATCATCATTTTACTTAATGTTATCCATACTATGATCTGGTACAAGCAATGGTGGTTCACTTGGATGCCAATATTCTGACCAGTGCAGTTGTAATATTTTTGTCACAATTAATTCCTTGAACTTTTGAATATATTTTCCTATGTGTAGATACAAAAGACTACGACCCTACTATATTCACTGTCACCTTTCCTGCTGATGAAAGATCAGAGAGAGTCAACGTCATGAGTGCCTCTATTCCTATTGTGGATGATGAAACTGATGAAAATGATAGGCAATTATTTCTTGTATTCCTTGAAGTAGTTAATGCCACTGACATTAACCTGGTGGAGAACATTGAGCGTAACCTCTCTCAGTGTAATATTTTGGATAATGACCGTGAGTGCACTTAATGTTGTGTATTCATTCTAATGTTATTGTTTTCACGAGTTAATATAAGCTTATGAATGTTCATTCTTTATTGTTATCTAGTTTATTTTTAATACTTGCTATGAATGGCATCATTCATGCATATGTATATACAGTAGTCCATCTTTTGAGAGAACTCTCCAATGGGAGACCACCTCTTTTGATAGACCACTTTTTTCAGGCAAGATGCATTTGCTGTATAAACTTCCTCTGTTGGAAGACCACCTCTTTTTAAGGACCTAAGGCAACCCTAATGATAAAATTTTAAGATAACTATAGAAACCCAAAATATTTAAATGTTCTCCTTTACTTGGACCTGCTAACTATACAATATATATTATGAATCGTATGATTAGCAAATAATGGTTTAGGCACATAAGAAGTGTGCAGTCTTCCAAAGATATCTAGAAATATAAATACCTTGACCCTAAAAGAAGAAATTGCTTTTTATTGGCAACCAAACATTTCCATAAATCTTAACATCTTACTCTTGCTCATGATGATAAGGCAGATTTGTTGGAACTTATTAAAAATCTGCTAGAAATGATTAATAAGGCCAAACCAATTAAAATATCGCATTTCATGAATCCTAGAACCACCTTACTATAAATTCATAAACACATTTTTATTGTCATTATATATTTTTGGACCACGCCCATTCCCCATCCACCTCTACTGGAAGACCACTTCTTTTGGGAAATCACTTTTTGTCTGATTTAAGGGGTATCTTTCAAAACAAAGACTACTGTATTTACTAACACACAATACACAGTGACACCTGCATGCATACAATTATGCTTCTTTTTTATTATAGATGTTTCTTCTTTTTCCTTTTCTTTATTTATTTATTTATTTTTTTTACTAAAGATTTTATATATATATGTATATATTATTTTGAAAATTCATAGTATTCGCTGAAGGTTGGACACAAAATTAGACAGTTGCACCCTCAACTTTATTTTCTCCATGCTAATATAGCAAGTAGGTTTATCCTAAAATGTTACCCTCACTATCTAAAGCGGTTTTTATGTGTATGTAGGTGGGTGGTTTAGTTGTGTAGACAAAAACGTTACTATCATTATCTAAGGCAGTTCATATATGTGTGAGTGTCTTTAGTAGTGTGTGCTAATAATAGTTTTCCACATACTTCTACATTGGCACAGGGTTACAAAGTACTGTCACTGTGTTTGAAGGTGAAATAGTATTGTGTTCTGAATTAGTGGTTTATGTCATATTGTGAATTTGCCTGAACTTAGCAGATAGTTTGACTATGTGCTGTTTTGCTTGTATTCTATAGCTATTGTTACCATTGGATTTGAAAGGGAGTCTTACACATTTATGGAGCCAAGTTCGTCTACACAGATTATGGAAGTGTTTTTGGTAAAGGAAGAAGGCCGTACAACTGAGAGAAATTATAGGATTGCTGTAAATATCGAAAATCCAACTTTACCTGGAGTAAGTTTTGCCACAGCTCAAGATGAAACTTCAGACAATGACTACAACATCACATCAGGAGATATCAAATCCAAGGAACTAGTATTTCTATCATCTCAGCAAAGAATAGAGTTTAGTTTCAATCTGCACCCAGATGAGTTTGCTGAAGGAAGAGAAGGCTTCCTTGCTATACTAGCACCCAGTGATGGATCACTGCAATATACATTACCGAATGCATCATCAAATGTTTTCATTTCCACAACAATCATCATTGAGAGAAATGATTGTAAGCATTGATTTGTTTCTGTGGATAGTTCACTTTACTTGTTTTGCTCCTCTACACATAACTATTACTACACAAAATATAAAAATATATGTAAAAAAACAAAAACAAACTTATATGTATGACCATATTTTTATAGTTGTTGTAGGATTTGAGAGGGAAATGTATTCAGTGAACGAGTCTACAGGAGCTCTGGAAGTGTGTGTAGTGGTCATCAATCCTCCTGTTGGCCACACACTAAATGAAACTATAGTGCTGAACTATAGTACGAGGTTTGAAAGTGCAGGTGACAATAAAGCTTTTGTCTATATTATACTTTACAATTTATTTGTCTCTATGCATGTCTGTCTCTCTGTCTACATGCATGTCTGTTTGCCTGCCTGCCTGTACGTATAGTCACCATCTCCTCCCAGATGCCTAAACCAATCATCCTGAAATTTTCATAGGTTGCTCACATGATCACTGGCCCCATTTAGGCACAATGTGATTAGGGCTAGGGCGTTGGTCCATTATATAAAATATCCTATTCATAAATAATGACCAAGTTGTAAGTAAAATCTAATCCCATTCAAAAAGATATTTCTAGAGGAATTTATTTTTCAAATCAACTCATCTGATACACAGTAAGTTCAAAAGGACACTAATTACTAGAGGTGCGTCATAATTTACTTCAGAATTGGGGTAATGCCTTCCATATCCAGTGGCTTATCCAGGGTGGGGGGTGGGGGGTGGGGGTGGCAGATTCCTATCAGCTGGAACCAAGGGTGGTTCATCCTCTGTAATCTTGGGCTGGTTCATTGGATCCAGGAGTGGTTTCATCCTCTGTATTCTGGAATAGACAAAACAATTTCCTGTAGGTGTGGCTAAGACTATAACACCTATATGTGGTTAATAATGCTTACACAATTACTTGGAGACTACACACCAAATTTGACCTGATTGGTCTTTTGACTAACTTTAGGTAGCCCAAACAACTTCCTGTTGGTGTGATTATGATAGAACCACACATATTACCACACCTACTTGCTATTAATAATACTCACCTGATTACTTGGAGACCACATGCCAAATTTAAGCCTTTTGTATACAATGGTTTGACTGTGATGCCTAGGCACATACATATGAACTAAAACAATAGATTTCTGTGTGTGTGTGTGTGTGTGTGTGTGTGTGTGTGTGTGTGTGTGTGTGCATTTTTTGTCATTTACTATTATGTTTTCTTATAATCTTTAGTTGCTTATCTTATTTCTTCAGATCAATCCGATTTTGAAATCATAGATAACAGCATTATCAAATTTCTACTCTCTACAAATTTACCGAATGACCGCAGAAAATGTTTAGATATTACTATTATTGATGATGACATAATGGAAGATGTCGAGTCGTTTACTCTGTCCTTGATATCCGAATCAACAACAGACACTATTTCTACTAATATCACTGAGATTCTAATTGTCGATGATGATGGTACATACACACTATTATTCTAATATTATATATTATAAAATATCGGTATAGTTTATTTTGTAAGATTATTCCTTAAGTTTTAGTAATGAATGGAAAGTACCTTTTTAGTTCAAAAACCATATAACACCAAGTAGCATACAACTACCACACATGTATTTACAACCTCACACACATAAGTTACGCACACATGCACGCACACACGCACGCACACACACGCACACGCACACACTCACGCATGCACACACATACACACACACACACACATACACACACACACACACCACACACACCCTTGAACCATGAAAGGATGTCATTAATTAGTATGATACCTTTCTGCTGCGCAGTAGCAGACTGAATTCAAGTTTAGTCTATACTATTACTGTCCCTCCTTTGTAATGCCTTGCTATATCCTGCTTTCTCATTACTTTCCCTCCTTTGTAATGAGTCTTCCGTCACTTATGCCTTGCTATATCCTGCTTTCTCAGAAACAATCTAGCCCTAGCCCTAGCCCTAGCCCTGCCAATGGTTGATGCTACCTTTCTCCTCTTTCTGTCCTCTAATCTCTCCCTGGTGCACATTAAAAAAACCTTGTCTACATTGTGCTCTCCGTGGACCTCTCTCCTCTTCAGATCTATACCATCTGACCTCATCAATCTTAAACCTCTTAAGATCTTTTCCTACTCTGTTCCTTCACCTTAGCTTACATCCATGCATGTATCTGCGATGGGTAACCAGCCAAACAAGAGCCTCTTGGGAATACGATCGTTCTGCATTCTAGTAACATGACCCAACCATCTCAGTTTCCTTGCTATAGCTACATCTTCAAGAGCTTCATTGATACCAAATTTGCCTCACCTGGACACTGCTGATATAATCAGCCTGTTCTCAGATGTTCTGATGTTCATGATGTGCCAAAGACATCTGTTGTTGAATGCCTTAACCTTCAGTGCACACACACACACACACACACACACACACACACACACACACACACACACACACACACACACACACACACACACACACACACACACACACACACACACACACACACACACACGAACAAACAAACAAGCAAACAAACAAACAAACAAACAAACAAACACAAAAAAACCAGCAAACAAATGGACTAGTTCAGCTATTTAATAGTCAACTGATAGCACACAACATTTTTGATGCCCAAAGAGGAAGTAATTCTCAATGTCCCGAATAATTATTTTAAAATATTACATTTCTGTAGCGGTTGTAATTGGTTTCGCCAATTCATCCTATACTGTTCGAGAGGGTGATGACACAGCAACCATAGTAGTTGAAGTTCTCTCTGGCTCTATTCAGGATGATATCCCCCTTTTGATCTCCTTTACAGATGTATCAGCTTTAGGTGAGCTAATTGTTGTTATATAAGCATTTATATTTCATTTGTAAGATGTTACCCTAAAATGAAATAGGTTTATTTATCCACATTATCTATAAGAGGCTAAATTCCCACAAATTCTTTTTTCACTGTAAGTTTCCACATTTTTGTCATGCAAGTTTGTGCCTTCACTGAATGCTCTATATTTTTGTTTGATCTTTAGTTTTATTTAGTTTTGTCATGTTTTTTTTGCCTGTGGCACAAAGGTCTAGTAACACTTGCAATGGAATGGTGGGGCTGGGGATATCCATGAGTTGGGTACAGAAAATGGATTTTTACCTGTGATTAGAACATACTGGTTTTACTGAGTTAAATCATTTGATGGATCAACATGTGCACAACACTAACTCCAAACTCTATTTCATCTAGTGTCCAAAAAAAGCTATTACAATACCATGGGTAAATAACAAAATGAATACTTTCTTTAGCACTTCACTGCATTGCAAAGAAACCCCCTGACAAATAGTGTGGAAAGAAAATAGTTGACTCCATCATAATGTTTAATAGAAGTTCAAAAAATCAAGTTATAAAGTCTGGAAGCAGTGATTTAGGGATGTAGAATCAGGCACATAATATTTGAGTATTTATGCCTAGTTTCAATATTTCTTGGGTAGGTTTTTTCTTGTTTCCTTTCATTTTGGGGCGAACCTTAAATCTTTTCTTCTTTTTTTCAATTCATTTATAATTGTTTTTATTACTATTATATAATATATTTAGTGCCATGATCGATAAAATGTCCCAACTCACTAATATAGAAAGACTTACATCTATATATATATATATATATATTATATCTGATCAACCAGACTCTATATTATTAAATACAATATTTGTTTACCATTTATTTGAGAAACAGGTTTTAATATGTTTTATTCCAATGTTTTCCTTTTTCTCAGAGGGCTATGACTATTGGAATGACCTTTTTTTGGAAGAGATACTTATTCTAAATGCTGACACTCCCTCAGTGAGTTTCGATGTCTCACTTGTGGATGATTCCGATTACGAACTTAACGAAAGTTTTTCTGTGAGTCTTAATTTTTCATGGACTGAGATGGAACGAGTCACCTTGGATCCTATTTCAGCAGTCATCACAATCCTTGATGATGATGGTATGTCAGATGAGAATGGAGTCATATTTATTTGTAACATGCTAAAATATTTGTCGCCCTCTAATCATTGCCATGAGAAGAGCATAAATAACTACTATGGGTTAACCTTCTCTTTTACTAAACCTTTGAGCTTGTCCATGAGCCCTTGCTCATAGTCTTCATCATCACCACCAGTAAGAAGGCCTCGATTGCTATGACTTACATATTCTATGGAAATTTTCTAATCCTGTCCATATTTATTTCATTGTCCCTGTAATAAGCTATGCAGATATTTAATTTTGTTGTGGTATAGAGCAACAATGGTGTCAAGTGATTTTAGCTAAAATTAATATTATTTAAAATATCTGAGATATTTCTCTTTAATAGCCATATCTGTGTTGATTAGATCAGTATAAAAAACTAAAAATTATCATTTTTAGACTGCTTAATAGTAGGAAAACATTTTATTTTATTTCATAGAAATTGGTCAACCAACTCTAGTGAAAGATATTAAAGTGTAAATTTGTGTGAGAAATAAAAATATTCTGTGTATTACCATAATAGTATGATATCTTATGGGTGGATGCAATGCTATCTGAATTATGTATTAGTATGGAATTATTGTAGAGGCTACATTTTTAATGTATTCTTGTAGTTTGAAATAAAATATTTTAAAAATGTATATAATTCCCGGATTTTTCACCTAGGAATGACTGTTATATCTGTATGGAGTTGTTTGTTTTATAAACCTTTTGATTTGCATTATCATCCATGCATCAATATATTTACTTGATACCTCAAACTATTATTTAGTCGGGTGTTGACCTGGAAATTTTTGCTACACGTTGAAATACCAAAATTGGAATAGTGTAGTGATTTCACTAATACCTGATATTTTCAAATAGCTTTAATTATTAATACTATATGTATAGATAGATAGATAGATAGATATCTAGATAGATAGATAGATAGATAGATAGATAGATAGATAGATAGATAGATAGATATAGATATAGATATTTGCACTAGCACTCTCTATTTAAGCTTTGCCTGACCATTACTATTGGCATAATACAAAACTAAGTCATACTTAGCCATGTTACTACTAGATAATAACAATCCAAAATTTTCATATGCTATGTTCAGTAGCCTCTTAGAATGGTCTATGTTAAATTTCTAATTCAAAGAGCTCCCCCTCCCCCAGGAAGGGATAGAATAAAAACAACAACAAAAAAACTTCAATTTCTCCTAATTCTCCGTCAATATCTTCCTTATGAGCCATGCTAAAGACAATTTGGAAAGATTAATTTTTGCGCTAGTACCATTATCTGACGGAATTTCAACTGGCTGTCCATGACCCATCATTTTTTTTACTAGCTTACACAAATATGAAGGTAGTAGCAGCATATACCTGGCATTGCTTGAGATATAATGACATGCCCACAAGAAAAGTGTGGCCTAGTATCACCCACTCATTTCCCTATCAGATTCAAGTCATGTTTACATGCTTCCAAAGTCCATGAATTTGATTGTCTACAAGTATCATAATAAATTTTATCATATTTGGCATTTTTGATCTGACATGACAATACGAAGAGTTGTGGACAGGTGACCTTTCTTTTTCTTTTTTTTGTTGCTAAAAACTATCCACTGTGTAGGATGTGGTATAGTGGTTTCATAGGAAAGTGGTTTTGCCAAAGCAAATGTCCAAGAGTCTTCAAGTACGACTCTGGTACTTTTAGCCTTGTGAATACACATGTAGAGGTTTGAATAGGTTAACCACTATGAGTAGAAAGTATCCAATCAAATGTAATTAACTTCTTCATTCACGGATGATTTATTGAATAATTCATGCCTCAAGACCAGTGTTACCAGATGGATTCAACTCAAACCCACTATTTTATATCACTAATTAATTTCAGCTTCCGAAAAGAAAAAAAAAGACACAAATTGTATTTCACGGTCAAACCACATATTACAAAATTATATTGAGATATATTACAGCTTTTTCTTCAGATTACAGCTTTAATATTTGCCTTATGCTCCACTTACACTCTGCATTCAAAATAGGAAGACAGAATATTTTCAGCACACCCAGGCTGAACAGTTGGAATGGATTCAAACTAGGAATACAGAACATTTCTTGAGAGAAGAACCTCTCTATTTTTGTATTTAAATTAGAAAGACGAAATATTTTAGGCACACCCATGCTGAACAGTTAGAATAAAATTTCCCCAATGGATCAATATACGAATGGATATACAACCAGATTGCTGGAAAGGGTGTGACCATATAGATATGCTTATTACATTCCCCTGGTGACACTGATTCTAAATATATATGGGTTTGTGAGTCTATCTTCAACCATTCAAGCATGAATCAACGATACACAGACAGACAGACGGACAGACTATTCATACTTCATAGTACAGCTGGGAGGAAAAGATTTATGGTTTCCCTAAAAATAACAGAAACAAAAAAAGACTTACCCAAGAAATATTGAGGCAAGGCATGGACACACGATTATTATGATATGTGCATAATTCTATATTCCTAAATCACTGACTTTGAACTCTATTTCAACCATATAATGTCCAAAAAAAAATGCTTTTATTATATTATCATGAGTAAAATAACAGAATGAATATTTTCTTTTATAATATTGCAAGAACCCCCAACCCCCTCCCTCATCTAGATAATTAGTAGGTTCTTCCAGTAATAATAGCCTATCTACATTAAATAATAAATAAATAGTATACAATAGGATACATAAATAATATTGAAGGAAAATATGTGAATCCATCATCATGCATAATAGGAGTAAAAAAATATAAAGTTGTAAATCTGAACGCAGTGATTTAAGGATGTCAAATCAGCCACATAATAATTGAGTGTTTATGCTTTGTTTCAATATTTCTTGGGTTGGTCTTTTTTTCTTTCTGTAACCTTTGGGAAATCCAAAAATCTTTTTTCTCATTTAATTATAAAATGATTTTATTACTGATATATATATATAATATGTGTATATAAAATACATATATATATACTTTTAATTTTATTAACTTTCTTTCCTCCTTTTATGTAGATCTGGAATTTGAATTTGTGCCCAGTGTATACACATATTCTGAAAGTGATGGGCAAGGAAGTGTGACTGTCAGTCTGAATAATGAGACACAGATGTCACAGGATTTGACACTCATTGTATTTGTTGCTACCACAGATTCTGGTGCTACAGGTAGCATACTTGTGCCATAGCTTAGACTTACTCAGAGATGTCTGACATTCTTATTTATCCTCTGTTGTTGCTACAGTTGACGAGGACTACATATCTGTGGACTCTGTTGAACTGATATTCTCTTCTGACAACACTTCACAGACATTTGATGTTGATATCTTAGACGATAATCTGACAGAGCTGTCTGAATCTTTCCAAGTTATTTTGCAAGATGTTATTGTGACTTCAGATGAATTTGATATGGAACTCTCTGAAGAATATTATAACAGAATCACATTTTTCGGTGATGCTACTGTAAATATTGAAGACAATGACAGTAAGTAATTTAAACTGTACATTTTTTTGACTCCTGAAAATCGTCATCATGTTTATTTTGCTGTACAAAATCTTACCAACAAATAATTAATTTTATTAATATGCATAACTGTTATTGTTATTTTGGTTAGATGCAACAATTGGTTTCAACTCTCTGGAATTCAGTACATTTGAGGATGCTGGAACACTTGAGTTCAGTTTTTCTGTATTGGAAGGAGAGCTTGGATTTCCTGTGTTGGTCACTTTCTTCACTTCTGGTGGAAGTGCAACAGAAGGTATGCCAAATTATTTAGTTAGTATTAATACCTTCAAGTGTGTAAGTACTCGGAAGTATATACATGGAGATAAGAAAATTTGTAATATGCCAGCGAATTCCCCGAAGTAGCTCCTTGACTGCAACATTGTATGAGTATGTTACATTGTCTGCTAGAGTTATGTCCTACTTGGATGCAAGTTTGACTTGTTTAAAATAAATTATAATCATGTGATATTTTATTAACTATTTTAAAGAGATAACAGATTACCATGCTTCATGCAGTATTTGCTACTTATTTATTGCTATAACTGCTTCGATATTTACTGTAACTTTGTATTTTGTGTTATTTACCCTTCCTCCAGCTAATTTTGATTATGTGGATATATCCAGTGAACATTCACTTATTGGAACTGAGTCAGGCATTGCTCCTGTCAATATTAGTGATGATGATTTCTTAGAAGGAAATGAAAGTTTTTCCGTGATTTTAACGTTCTCCTTTGAGTTTTCTGCTGCAGTTAATTTGAACCCCAACATAGCAACTGGAAATATTGTCGACAATGACGGTAAATATAGAATATGCTATTTAACGTGATTACTATGAGCGACAAAAAATGTTATACCTACGCTATTACCATTATGATGATCTCATTTCTGCAACACACAAATTTTAATAATTATATTGGCTACTTTAATATTTCATGATGTGAATTTTTTTTTGTCCAGATCAATCATGTTATATATCAAAAGAATGGTATTGAAAGGACTAACAGTTTGGCACTATTTGTAGGTCAGAGGTCTCTTGTAGATCACAGTTTAGTAGGTCAAATTTTGATATTAAACAACCAAGGTATGTGACCTATGAAATCAATGGACTTTACAAGAAAAATTATTTAGTGATATATTCTACTTTAAAAAACATTTTGGAAATTAGGTGTAGTGCTATGAACTAAAAAACAAGCATGGTTAAAATTATAAAACATGAGAATATAGTCATTTAGCATATCCAAACAATTCATTTAAAAAATTTAAAAAAATTATTTTACCCTAATTCAGGATTACCTAATACATTTTTAGTCCAGTTTTTCATTTAAAGAAATAAATATATTTAATGTATATGCAATATGTAGTATGGTATAATATTAGACAGAAATAGTGTTCAATCTGATTATAATAATCAATGGAATCACAGACACAGGCAAATTTACACTTCAGATTATTTTTTTGAGCTGGTTAATCTGACAGTCTTGCATTTTTTATGCAAGAATAAGCCTCAAGTTCAATTTTGGCCAATGGTACAGGAGGTAGCATAGTTCATTGAGGTTTCAGACAGACTCACTCCTTCCAAACCTTTGGAGGTAATGTGTACTTGAAGCCTTATCATGACCTGGTAGTGCACACATTGCACATGAAGCTCCAAAGCATCATATGTAAGAGAAAGAAATTCATCATTTGCGTTGTTGTACCTGAATTTGTAGCATTCAAATGACGATTCTCCTTTAATTGTTGTTTTGACATGCTGTTTTAAATGTTTCATGCATATTGGATCCTAAGTAAGTGAAAAATAATTATTTTCTTATAAAGTGGTAGGATATGTTACATGCCTATGTTCTCATGCATTCTAATGTCAACCCTGCTTGACCAGCTGTTTTACCCACTTTCATACTTTCCAAGAGTTTTGAAGTAAAAAATATCACCAAATGATTGTCTTGCTGAATGTATTGATTTATTATGTTACATGCCTAGGTTTACTTGATATCAAAATTGGACCTACTTAACTTCAACCTACATATTGTATTTCTTTGATCAATATTTTAACCTAAAAATTATACCAAACTCATTTCCTTTTAATAACATTGTTTTAACATATAGCATGACTATATTGGATGAATTACAAGCTGAATTTTTTGGTAACCAAATGACCTTCAAATTACCTTTATATTCAATTTTTCTTGTGTGCCGACAATAATATTTTTGTATGATCTATTACTGATTGATATGGCATGGGTACCTTCTATTAACATTCCATGCAGGTAAACATTGTTGTTTGTTGTTTTTTTTGTTGTTTTTTAATCATTTTTGTTGTTGGTTGTCTTACTATTATTCAGCATACTAACAGGCTATCATGGACTTTGACCATGAATGCTTGCTAGACCCATCTTTGGTGGGCTATAGTCAAACAACATAAAGTAAAAGATTTTTCATGTAACTTGTTTCTTTAGTTTAGGTTCATAGATATGTGCCACAAATGAGCTCATCAATAATACATAGTGGCTATTCAATTTTAACTGAGTGAATGGATCTATAAAATTTCATTATAAACAAGATGATACTGAAGGAGTAGAATTATCTTTGTAATCAAGTGCCACTCTTTTATAGTTGATCTTTTTGCCCACTTGTGAGGCATTCTTTAGTTGACTTATATTGAACAAACAATCTAAAAAGTTGCTGCAAGTTCAGCATAGAAATATTTGCTGCTTCTGGGTAACTAAGGAACAAAGGGGAAAAAGACAATGGAAAGGGAAAGGGGGTGGTTATGAATGGCAGGGCAAAAGAAAAAGGAAACATAGGCGTAAAAATGGTAGAAAAGAAAATCTTGTTGGGTTTGAATTCTCAACCCCCAGTACTATATATCTATGTTCAGTTGTTGTTTTTGCATGTAAAACCCATGAAAAGGCATGTGACCAGGTGGAACTAAGACAAAATCTTCATGCTACCATCAGTCAAACAATAATAAAGAAGGAAAGAAGAGTCACCAATATATAGCTTTGAGGATACCTGCTATAATCAGATTGATGTGCATGACTCCACTGACAAGGAGTTGACACAACAAACAACTTAAGCAATTGAATGACGGAATAGTATTTAAATTTTACATAGATGAATGAAATATGGGCTAGTTGCATTTTTAGTGAATTTTTGACGAATTAATAAGAAACACGTAATTTTACATCATTTAATCAAAAGCAAAGTTTGTTAGTATAATCAATGATCTATTTGTAGCCATTTTAGATTGCTGATTTAGCATTAATTTAACCAAATATTGCATGTATATCAAGTAATTTTGTGAATACATATGGTTGAACTAACTACAAATCACATTGCCAGTTATATAGTCTGTGGGGGGGGCTGGGGGGAGGGGGGACCTTTTTAGTTTCTGGCCATATTCCTATTGTAATTATATCTGGAGGGGTAACTGAACTGGAAAAACTTTATATATTTTTTGTCTTATCTTCTCCTTGCCTCATAACCTGTGTGGTTAAAAAATATTTAGAAAATTTTGGTCCAATAATCATGAAGAATACTTGGTATCAAAAGTTGTATTACCTGTGGGTGTGTAACTCTTCATTAATGTCACAAAGGGGACAACTGCCACAAAAATCCTTTGTAAATGATATGCTACATCAACAACCTTCAACAATTCCTCCAGTTGGGAGACAGGATTCTGCCCGTGAGTCCAGGATTGGTTGCAGCACATTGATATCTAGACCAACAGCAACTAGAAAAAAATTGTGGAGTAGGAAATTTGAAGGAATGAGTAAAGACTTCTGTCCCTTGGGAGAGTGCAATAATTATTCATACCTTCAGATCCTATTGATACTGCTTCAGTTTCACCTAGCTCTGATTCAGATACAGAAAATGAAGGCTTTCTGATTTATCATGATAAATATAGATATTTGCAAAATACATTTTAGTGTTGCTACTTTTGGTGTGAAGCTAAATATTTAAAGATTTTTATTGATATACATTGGTAATACTTGCTAGCTTGCTTTCCATTTTTGGTGTGGAGCAAGATATTTTATAGCTAGCTATCTATATAGCAAACTGTATAATAGTTCTTTTTCACTTAATTACAATTGTAGCTAATATCCCAGGGCAGTTAGAGGCTAATAGTGTCACCTATTCCTTCTGAAGAGCTGAGCCTTCAGATTAGCTACTCCAGCAGCTCCTCGCTAGTTATCAATGTACTGCTGCCACTCCTGGAATTACCTGCAGAATTGGGCCTTCTGACTCCAGGAATTGTTCAAGTTTGTTGAAGAAGCGTAAAGATTTATTTGTTTGTGTCCCTCTTGTGAAGTCAATGAATAATTACACCCACACAGGAATTAAAAAATTTAAGCTAAGTTTTCTTCCTGAATATTTGACTAAAATTTTCCAAAAATTTTTTATATTAGGATATACATATAGGGCAGCAAGATAATGCAATGAAGAAAAAATTTTTTTTTCCAGTTCAGCCACCCTTTAAACAATTAGTTTCTCAAAATCACTATATATTTTTTTAACACAGAAACAGCTTCATCCAAAACTGTAGTGTTTTATTTTGCCTTTTTTTTTTTCTTCTTTAAGTTGCTCTTCTAAAAATATAGCTCTGAACCTTATTTTCTACTTGAACCTGGAGACATGATAGCTCTTGAGGTCCAATATCTCTGTTAATGCCTTGTGAGTCTCTATAACTGAGCTAGAACATGCTACAGCTTTGTCATTCATATTCTTACATATTAACAAGTCTGCAGATGAAACTTTACATGCCAAAAAAAAACTTGCTCACCTACCATGTAAATACGAAGTAACTAATATCATGGTATTTAAGCATAGTATCAACTTACTTGAATTGAATCAAAAACAGTGACCTTTAGCTACAACTCTGTCAGTAGCATGTGCTTGCATGGTACTTCCAAATATTTTTAGGTATCATAATGTTGTTTATAGCTAACTTTTTCACCAATTTTTTTTTTTTTTTTGACTATTTTGAAATGTATTTTCACTCATAATTTAAATTTATCTACCATAATTTGCTATGTGATGTGGACACACCCTTATTCATTTTATATTCTTTGGTATGTTGACTTCTTACTGGTACCAAATGATAGATAATTATTCTATATAAATATTAATACTCCGCTGAACTCTGTATTGCAGTATTAAATTTATGTATAAATTATTGATTGTAGTGATTACAATTGGTATGGATGAGGTCAGAGTACGTGTGGATGAAGGGATGGAGATAATTGAAATATGTGCCAGTATAATTGAAGGAGATCTACGAAGAGATGTATTGATAGCTGTGGCCTACCAAGACAGAGGAGCAACTGGTTAGTGTATGTAGGATCCATTTAATTATTTTTCTTTTTATATTTCAAAAAAAATTTAGTATAGGGATTGAGCCACATCTGCTTTAGTCCAATCCTATTGGTATATTTATTTTTGAGTGACAGTCAGCCTGAACTAAGCAAGTATAAGTGTTAGGAACATTAATAATAATTAAATAGTTGAGAAGCTTTTCTGTACACCAATAACAATAACAAAGGAGAGCTGCATACCCAATTCCTCCAACACCCTCCCCCACAGTATCTTTTATATCTCCCTGCTTGACTGTTTTGATGAGTAATTGTCTTTGTCTGAAGGTCTCCTTTGAAAATCAGGAGCTTTCTTCAGGTAATTTTCTAGAATGTAGTACTCCTGAAGAAAAGGACAAAATTTCACCAGTTTTAAAAGTCTTTTGACTAGTGGAGGCTGAAAACTGACTCCACATAAAATGTTTATACCTCATTGCAAAAGAATACAGTGCTCTCTGCAGTGGTCTACTTACTTCATTACTTTCCATTCTTTTTTGTTGCACAGAGCTGCCACACAGCTGCCAAAGCATGACAGGATCTTCCAAAAAATTTTTTTTAATTTTTCAATTGAAAAAAAAAGAAAAAGAATTCACTATATATTTGTCTAGTTTGATCACTGGAAGCTGCAAACTACTCCTGAAATGTTTCTACTTCATTGCAGATGAATACAGGTGTTCTGCTGCTGGGCTGGGATAGTTACCTTATACTTTTGCCACTTCTTTTCTACACCCAGAGTGCCCCATAGCTGCCTCTAGACCTGGTACAAAACATGCCATACATATTCCTCATCAATGCCACCTTTTCAATGCTGCTGCTCCAATACACCTGAATTAACATATTGAGGGGGTTTATTCTACTATAACCAGAATAAATCTTATTAAAATTAACTCAGGAAGCACCCCTAAAGTGGGGAGGGGAAATTGCTTTAAATTTTTAAAGGGGGGGGAGAAAAGATTGAAGGAAAAGAATGCAGAACCACCAGGAATCAAATCTCGGGACTTTAAGCTTAAAAATCCCAAGCTTTTATGCCCTATCATCTGGGAGAAGGTGCCCACAAATAAACAAACAAACAAACAAACAAACAAACAAATTGAGAATTATAGTAAGATGAATATCTTTAGTGCATGATTTATGTTTAAATTCAGCAACAGGTTAATAAGTTGTGTAAATTGTGTTAAGAGTCATTATCATCTTTAAAGGATATGCAAGGTCATATGGTTGGTTATTCAGGAGTTGCTTTTTCTTGATACAACTGTGCTTGGGAGATAATATTTCACCCTATTTAATGCTCAAAATGACCTCAGGTGAGGCTCTGATGATCTGGCAGCATGGCCATGGATGGATTTTTTTTGGTTTGTTTTTTTCAAATGCATTTTTCATGCACAATATTAGCACATATTTCTTTATAGTAATCAGAAATCAGAACTAAATATAGCCAAGTTTTAGCTATACATGAACAATGGGTTTACTTAAGCTTGTCCAACACAAAATAAGAATGATAAAAGCTGCTTTCCCAAGCTGAGTAGTCGCAGAAAGTCTCTGAACAGGCCATTACTTGTCTTGTGTGTCAAACTCTCTTTGTTGGTTTCCATTTTTACTCAACTATCCTACATGTTATTGTGTCTGCAGGTGGTACAGACTTTATAGGGGGACATGTCATGCTCACCTTCACCCCTGAGATTTTAAAAACATGCTTCAATGTAAGCATTGTGGATGATAATGTATATGAGCAACCTGAAGAATTCTTTGTCAACATCACGACCACTGACCCAATGGCTATTATTTCACCCATGACTACAGTTGTTACTATTGAAGATGATGATGGTAAGGGAGAAATTGAGTATAAAATATTAGTAAGTATAATAATTGTTATTTCCTGAATGGATTTTTATTTACCAGATTTCATCTAACATTTAAATTTTTCAGAGATTGTTATTGGGTGGAATAAACCTCACTACTCAGTGTCAGAGTCAGATGATGTAGAGCTCTGTGCATCAATTAAGAATGGAACATTAGAAGCATTTATTCCGATTATCTCAGTCGAATTGATTGATGGAACTGCTAAGGAAGGTAACGTCATGTATTGCTGATGTGCATTATCATATGGAATGCTTTATTCTAGAAAGAAACATATTTGCCCCAGATCTATTAGTTTAATCACTTGACATGCGCAATAATTTGAATTTTTATGACAAATGCTATGTCTATTGCCAATTCTTTCTATTCGCATAGAGTCTCATCTAATCCAATGAAAACATGCTTTCAGTTTGCCTTTTTTTTGCTGTGTATCTTGAATTATATATGTTCTGTAAACTTATTTTTTTCTACTGCACATTAAAGGTGAAGATTATGCCGCAACAACACCTCTATTCTTTATATTCAGTGGAGTATTAGAAAAATCCATGTGCATTGGAGTTGTCATTAATAGCAATGATGATGTTGAGTATGGAATGGAGAATTTCTCTGCGAATATGGAGTTGATTCCTGCATTGGACAGAATAAGCATTGATCCAGCACTAGTGGAGATATGGATAAATGCTGACAAAGGTATGTTTAAATTGTCAAGTCTCCATGCATCAATGCCAAACTGTTTATTTAATGATCTCCAACAACATACTGCATGCATATTCTTCCATTCAGTTTGCTTATCTTGCCTCATCAGATTACTTAGAACAAAACAACTATATCGGGTTGAGCTGTGAAAAATAGATGAATTAAGGCTGCCCTCATGTCGACCTCAAAGTAAAATACTGCAATATTTTTAGCAATCCAAATCAAAAATACCAATCATTTTGCTGTATAAAATCAGTAAATTATAGTTTCCATATATCTAATTTAATATATGCTATGCAATTGTGGTCTACAGGTAATTTAAAGTATAAAGGATAAAAATTTATGTGTCCGGGTAAATTCTAATAACTTCTATTCCTTAAACTGTAATTGTCTTATTTTTGGCCAGGTTTGGAAGTGTTTCAGTGTAGCTAAGTAGCACATAATTTTGTGGAAATACAAAAAAAAAAAAAAAAAAAAAAAAAAAAAAAATTTAACAAGAATCAGATAAAATTCTGTCCAGAAAATTTCAATTTCAATTTTTTTTCTCAATGGTCAAATGAAATTCAGTCATAATTTTGTTTAAATGGAAATCTTTTCTCATACTGGTAAAGTAGTACTGTGTTCTTACACTAGTGAATTAAAATACTGTCCTCAAACTAATTAACTCTATTTTGTGTCCTGCACTTGTTAAATATGATTTTGTGTAATACTGGTCAAATGGAGTTCTGTTCTAACACGGTTTCAATATGATTGTATTCTTATATTGGTTAATTCAATAGAATTTTGTCCTCACATAGATCACTGCTAAATTGTTTTGTTGTAAGTGTATCAATACAATTTTCCATGACAGGTGCCACTCTAATATCAATATGCTATGGCACTAATTAAATTGAATGTTTTCATTACACTGATCAAATACTGTCATGACACTGGTAAAATAAACTTCTCTTATAACACAGGTTTGAATGACATTCTGTCTTGTCCGTCATATGCAGTTTCTCAAATATAAGTCCAGCTCAAATATAACATTGTATTGACCTTGGATCAATAAATTTCTCTCTTGATAATAATCTTATTAATAATGTGTCTTGACACTGGTGACTGGTCAAATCAGAATAATTTCTTAAAGTTTGTATGTCCTTACATTGATAATATAAAATGTCTTGGCATTAGTCACATGGTGAAATAGAATAAAGTTCTAACACTGGACAAATCGAGTTTTGTGCTGACATAAGCCTAACAGTGTTCAGTCCTGACATTTATAAACTAAATTTTTGTATTTGTACTATTCTAATAGAAGTCTGTGCTGTTTCCCCTCAAGGACAACTTATCTTGACACTGAAACAATATAATTCTGCTCTGTTGGACATTACACTCTGTCCTGATACTAGTGAAATGTAATTGTGTCCCTGCACTGATAAAATAGAATTTTATCCTGACACTGATAATATAATTCTCTCCTGGCACTGGATAAATATAATTATTTCCTGATACTTCTAAATATAGTTATGTATTGACACTAGTGAAAATGCCATACATTTGGTAATTAACTCTTCAATGTGCCCAAACCTTTCAACCAGAATTCAATCTGGTTGTGACACTGGTAAAATTGAATTTTCTGCTTTCAGTTGTCAAAAATAAGTTTTCTAATCATCTAAAATGTTTTTGTTTCTTTTCCTGCTTAAAACAAATAACATTTAGTCTTATTAATTAGTAAGTTTTATTGTTCTGGCATAAGCTAACTGAAATCTCTCTAAAACACTGATCTTCTCCAACCTCTCCTCGTTTTGGGAAATGGGAAGGTGGGCCTAGATGCTACTGGCCAGATCACCAATGAAAGAGATCAGAAGAGTGGTGACCACAGAAGTTGACCTCCTGTGACCAATCCTTGACCCCAAAAGTGTTGAAGTCAGTGAGTGGCATCTACTTCAAACTGCTACAACAGATTCCTGGCAAAGTTCAACTCAAAAGTCCATAAACAGTTGCAAATGCAGCAGAATCTGTGGGTACCCAGTTAAGTTCCTTAACTCTCTGGAGCCAGCTGAAATTCCTTCCCACTGTCTGAAATTCCATCCCACAAGTTTAAGTAGAATGTTGGAGCCCCAATCACTTCTCAGTAACCCTTCTCTGTGATGACATGATTCCCCTTTGAATTCAAGCACCTGAAATTCCCTATCAAACTAAGCTTTGCCGTGAGTATAAATAAGGCCAGGGACAATCTCTCAAGCTTGCTGGACATGACTTTCAATTTCCCAGTTTCTCCCATTGCCAGCTTTAAGTTCCCTCCTCAAGTGTTGGCTTTCCCAACTATCTATTCATACTTACCTTTGGCAGAATGAGTATAAATGTATTGTGACACTTTTATTTGCCAGTTATTGAATGATTTTCCTTCCGTATTTATATGTCATAGCTATCCTCTTAAAATTGTATAGGAATGTTTCACTTTTTTCAGTTTTGATGGTAAAATCTATTACCATTGATGAGAGGGAAGATTATTTAAAGAGTTATAGCTCATATTTTTTCCCTTTATTTATTAAGTTTTTCTATAGTGATACCCACTTTTTTAAGCTTTAATGAATATCAATCCTCCAAAATAACGTAAACTTTCCCCCCCCACCACTTTTAATGTGCTGTCTCCTCCCTTGTACTGAACATGTACTAACTCTCTCTCTCTCTTTTTAGGATGTTGATTAAAGACAAGTTTTATGTCTGCACTAAAAAAAATATAAATTGGACACCATTGTGTTATATTGGGTATCACTGGAATGATTTTGTATGTTTGATATTTAACCTTTTGACCTGCTAAACAAAATATGTTCTCTTTTAGTGGTGTGGCATGTTTTACTAGGTTCACAAACAAAACTTCTTTTGAAGTAATGGAGAATGCTGCTTTTATGTTGCTCAATTTTTGTAATATGGCACACATCCACTGTGCTAGTGTGATAGGAAACACTGTACCTTCTTTGTTCATACTTCTACAGGTGTCATTGTTGGTTTCACCAGTGATTCTTACACTATACATGAGGATGCTGGCCCTGCAATTTTAGAGATAAGAGTCCTATCTGGCCGTATAGAGACTGAAATATTTTTTAAAATCACTCTGTCTGATGGATCTGCTATTGGTGAGTTAACACTCACAAAATTGTATACTAGTTTGTCTTATAAAATTTAAAAATATAACGTATGATATATATTTGGTGTGACTTACTACATTTTTCATGTTGAAAATTCTACAAGTAACCCTTTTCTTGATAAGCACTAAAAATTATTTAAAGTAATAATAATAATAATAATAATAATAATAATAATAATAATAATAATAATAATAAATGATGAATAGGCAGTTTTTCTGTCACACTTTGGCCTCCTGCAGTATTAAATTGAATGAATTATTCCCTATAATAGCATAAGGGTTAGTGAGAAAGGAAACCTAATTTAAAAATTCCTATTTGAATTTGGCAAGCTTGGAAATACATGAAAGTTCATATATACCATCTTGACTGATGTACCATATCACATGTTACAACAAAATTTCTTCATAACAACACTGTGAGAATACCATTCATCTTCCTTGTCAGTGAAAACAACTTGTATTAGCTTTAATGACTGGCAATGCTATTCCTGGGAGCTTCAACAATAAAACAGCTCCAACTTGTACTTGACTATTATCCAGCTGCATAATAGTAAAGTACAAGTTGGATCTGTTTTATTGTTGAAGCTCCAAGGAATAGCATTGCCAGTCATTAAAGCTAATACAAGTTGTTTTCACATATGAAACTTTCATGTATTTCCAAGCTTGTCAAACTCAAATAGGAATTTTCACACTACACACTGTTTAATCCCACCAGGCTCACCTGAAACCTTCAGAAGGGTAGGTTTCAAGTGGCTCATATTTATTGAACATGCCTGTGGCTTTGTTGCTGATGTTTGCTATTAGGAGTTTAGCTACTAACAGCTCTCTCCCCGTTCTCTATCCTCCCTTTGTGCAATGACATTTCTGGGAAAAAGAGACAGAACAATGGAGTATACCAGGAAATGAAATACCCCAATTGTCTACATGGTAGAGGAAAACCAATTAATCTGCCCAGCCAATTAGTCAGTCCACACAGGTGATGTGGAGTGAGTTCAGCACTATGCTAGTATGGACGCAAGAAAACGTTTGGAACCTGGTGTTGCTCAAGAGAGGTACAAACCTGTACAAACCTATTAATAGTGGGGACAGGGCTTAGGTTACTGATAAACCCCTCTTGTATAGATTGGGAAAGTGTAAGTGTAACAGTTTGACTAAACTTTAAACCTTTGAATTCGAATTAAATAGAGTCTTAATCAGCTATCTTAATTTCTCAGTTACGTTATCATGTTGTAATCTGAACTAGCCAATAGTATACCTATGCCCCCAAGAGATGATGTTAGACACCAATAATATCCTAATTAATGTTTAATTTGAATTGATTTTTTTATTCTGTGAATGAGTCAATAAATTATTGGTGGTTTTTTTGTTGTCATTGCTAACAGAGAAAATGATTAAGGAAAAAAGTAAAAGGAATGTGAGGAATAGATCTTAAAATATATCTTATGTGTGTTTGTATAGTATGGAATATAATACCTGACTCATATTTATAACATTATGAACAAATTACCACATAACATGAAATTCGTTCGTGCATCATAGTCAAGTTAATTTCCTCCTAAAGAAAGGAAGGAATTAGATGGCATAATTTTTCTCATTTGCTAGACCAGCTAATATTGCCCCTCTTACAGTGGATGACTTTGAAAATCCTTATGTAGTGGTAATGTTTTATTTTGTTAGAATAATAACTTATGTCATTGTGTTTTGTTTTGTTTTGTTTTTTCTATAAACTACGTTTTGATGAAAAAAATTTCTGTAGAGGTCAAATTTGTTATATCCACATGATTTTAATGCAACACAAATTTGGCATGCATCCGATGTATCCCAATTAACTAGACTAGTTGGGGGGAGGGATAGAGAATTTCTGTTGAATGGGTGAAAATAGTACCCAAAACAAAAATGACTGCATCCTTTTATATTCTCTAAGAATTTAGTTGAAGAATTTGTTGAACAGACCTTTGGATCTTTTGTTGTTTTTTTAAATCATTATTTATTTAGACAGAAAATATATGCCACAACAGCATTCTTTTTTTTTATTCCAATCATATACAATTGTATCATACTGTACAGCTTAAAGGCTATCAATTTTTTTTTTTTTTTTTTTTTTTTTTTTTTTTTTTTTTAATTCAAAAGGAAATCATTAAATCACACATCATAAATTGGTCATTTTTTAGCCTATCCAAATCTAAATTGATCCGAGTTAAAGCCATATATCCTGAAATCAGGTCTCAGATCTCTCCTACACAAAATGGTTCTATAAAATTGATCCAATAAGTGATGAGTACTGAACAATGATAGTATGTATGTGTCAATACCTTTCACTCTAATATGCTGTTTATAACCATATATTTACTATTTAAATTTACCCTTTTTTTCAGAGAACATGGACTATATAATGGACCTCAATGAAGGTTACATAACACTGAATGTTGAACACCCCGGAAGGACATTTCCTTTTACAGTTGTGAATGATTCCATTTATGAAATTCAAGAGAATTTATCTGCAAGTCTTGGAGTAGGAGCGGTTGAGAATCAAGTACCAGTGATGTTTGATCCTAGTTTAACAGAAATTTTCATCATTGATGATGATGGTAAGTTTAAATAGAGTAGTAACCTTCTTCAGTGTTACCAACTAAAATCTATATTTATTTGTAATGTGTCCAAACTCATTGTCATGTCTGCATCGCATGCCAAATTTCATCCCAGTTTGCCAAATGCTCCTTTGATTCCTAGAAATGATACACACATAGAAAAAGATAGATGGAATGAAAATAAAGAAATTCAAAATGTAATTATGTAATAACTATTCCATACTCACACCAAATGCTCATGCCTAATATCATCCTAATCAGCCCAGTGGTTCTCTCAATTCCAGTTGTTATGCACAAGCATAAAAAGAGAGATAGACAGACAAAAAAATAGAACAAATTAAATTTAATTAAGTATTTACTATCCACACCCAAATTTCATCCAAATTGGTCCAACAGTTTCGATAATCCATATATATATATATATATATATATATATATATATATATGTATGTATACTGAAATCACTTTTGAGTGATTTGATTTGAAATTGTTTTCATATGAGTGATTTGATTTGTGATTTCAATTTTGAAAAAATTTTGGGGAAATTGAATCTAATTTAATTCCTAATAAAGTGGAAGGAACTTAGCATAGCCTTTATCTGAAGAATTTTCTGTCTATTTCTGCTAATCACGGTTTCATTAATCCATCGTGTAAATCTGACTCTATTAATCTATTTAGTAATAGTAAGATGATGTATGACCAGATTAATTTGTTCTCTAATTTTATTTTGTTGTAATTTATTAGGAAGTAACAGTTAGCTAGCTATAACAATTCTATGGCTAGCTGTAAAAATTTAGCTACTGAATTTGACTTACATTCAAAATTTGGAAGTATAACTCTGGTAATAATATTCATAGCCTAACGCACGAATCGATTTTTAATTGTGCACGTAGAATTGGTAGTGTTAAAATGGCAGTTTCAACTTAACACTGCAGCTATTAATCTGGGATGTAGTTAGTTAGTTTCTTAGCATGGCGAAGCAAATGAATAGGTCGTGGACCTAGTCCAAAGAGATAATAATCTATTAGCAAAACTATTGCATGATTTGCTATAGCCAGCTAGGCTCTAGCCCTGGAAATTAAGGAAAAAAATTATAAGAAGAAAGATGGAGAACATTTGATGATTTCGACGAGTCTACGCTCACTAATTTAGCTATTGATTTGGAGGACAGAAACTATCTTGGTAGTTTGTGTTGCAGCTTATATGGACTGTAGGTGAGTTTTGTTGCCAAGGTTTGAGCCCTAGCAGAGAAAGTGAAGCTTTCATGTTGTATTAGTCAATAAGGCCACCATTTTTTTTTGGTGATCATCCCTACTTAGAGAATATTACAGTACTCTCTATTTGTCTGTATATTTATACCGTCCTTGTGGCTAAACCTGTATGTGGATTTCTCTGAAACTTGTCATGCTAATAGGTTTTGAACCAACTTAAAATAGCCGAAAAATGGTTACCATAGTAATGAGAGGAAAATAGCCAAAAATGATATTTTGGCCACAAAAAATCTTGGAACTACAGATCTGAAACTCGGTATGCATATGTGACTTAACTCTGAGAGTAGCATGGACTGGGTCCCACCTAGCCATACCTCTTCCTTTCCCTGTGTAAGGTTAAAAATGCCAAAAATGGTATTTCAGAAAAAACACTAGAACAAAGTGTGTTAAACCCAAGAATCTATATATATTTGGAATCAATATAATCTGGGGAATTTTTAAGTACATGTTTGTGACCACACCCACTACTGTTTTAAGTCAGACCCAAAAAAGGCCAACAATGGTACATTGAACAGATAAATTCTTGGAACAACAAACTTAAAACATGGTATGCACACACAACTTGACTTTCAGAGTAAAATGGGTGGAATTCCTCCCGGTTTCACTTCTTCCCATTGGTGTGTAAAGCAAAAAAGAGCCACAAAAAAATTCTGAATAGCGCTTGGACCAAAAGAGTTTGATCTACAAACACACTTTAATATATATCTTTTTTGGTTTGTAAGTGTGTCTAGGTATTACGGTTAAACATTTAAACTAAGAAGGCCGAAATTCAGCATACTCTCTCCAAAAACCAGGGTGAGCATTATTAAACACATGTGGGCATGGTAATGGGTGTGGTTCAGTCATAACCACACCCACAGGAAGTTATTTTTGCTGAAAAAAGATAATCAATGATCAATCTGGCAAAAATATGGAGTGTGGTCTTCAAGTACCAAAAAAAGCATTATTAACTAGATATGGGTGTGGTCTGGCCTTAGCCACACCTATTGTAAGTACTTTGGCTATTAAAAGCTAATCAAATGACTTAAACATACTTAAAATTTGGAATGAGGTTTCCAAGCAACTGGGTGAGCATTACTAATTGCAAGTGTGTGTGTGTCAATGGGTGTGGTTTGGCCATTACTGCACCCATAAGACAACATTATGCCTGCCAAACACTTATTTATGAACTAATCAGGCTGAAATTGGGCATATGGAGTCCAAGTAATCGGGTAAGAATTTTTAACTGCATGTATGTGTGGCAATGTTTGTGGTTTTCTATTAGCCACACCTACAGGAAATCATTTTGTCTTCCAAAAGCTAACAAGGTCAAAATTTGAGTGGCTTCTATAATGTTTCATGTTGACATTGGCTGGGCAATGACAGGTATATGCTGATAGTATATATATATATATGTATATGTACACACACACACGCACATATATTTACTAGCAGCATATACCCCCAGCATTACCCCTGGATATAATGACATAGCCACAGGAATAACTGTGGCTTAGTGTGACCCAACCCATATCCCTACCTGATTCAGGTTGTGTGTGCATGTTTCTTAGGCCATGATTTAACTATCTATGAGTACCATAAATAGTGAGCATTGTCTTATTATTTTTTATGACCGCTCTTCATTTTGAATGGATAGGTTGTAAGCTGAAAGTTTTTCAGCTCACAGGATTTTCACTTTATAGTTTTTTAGTTGATAAATTTTTTGTTAATAGGTTTCTAGTTGACAGGTTTACTGTAATGGAATAAACTTTTATTTTTCAAGTTGTGTCTTGAATTAATGAGCTTCACAATTGGCTCCCTTATATAAGCTGCCTACCTTGAGCCCAGTAGTTGTAATGAACTGAGTTATATGAGAACATTGCAAAATACTTAAACCTAGCTAGATAGTAATACAAACTGTACACTAATCTCTATAATTAGATATACATGGTACAATTAAGGTACTTTGATTATGTCAAACTTACACAATGCAATCATTTACACTAAGAAGGGGAAAAAAGAAGGAAAAAAGTCAAAGAATTTTTTTTATTTTTAAAGGCCCATCTTCATAAGTCCTTTTAGCAGCTATTGGATAGGAGGAGAAAAAAATACGGAAAAAGGAAATGGGAGTGAGGGAGGCAAAGGTGGAAAAAAGGCGAAAAACATTCACATTAAGTGGAAAATGGAAGGATGAAATAATGAGAATGATTTCCACTGGAAGGAAAGGAAGAAAAAAAGGGGGGGAAAGATAGATGAAATGATAGAAGGGGATAAATATAGAAGGAAATAATAATAGAGGGGAAAAAAAGGAAGTGAAATAAGAAGGAGCATTGGCATTGGGGGGGTACACATTACTTTAGCACTCTCTGTATGTATATGTATCTAAACATATATTATTATGCATACGTATATAAAAACGCACACATTATTATTTGTTGTTGATTTTTTTGTCAACTCTCTTGCCTAAATAAATTTGTGTTCTTATTATATTTGATTTATTTACTTTGTAAATTCCATCTCTCTTGTGTTTTAGAAATTGACATCAGCTTTGATGAAATATTTTATGAAATAATGGAGAATGAGGGTTCTGTGATTATCAATATTGTAATGGAAGGAGCTACTTCCCAGGAGATTGAGTTCACTCTGAACACAAGAGATGAATCTGCAGTTTGTAAGCATCAGGAATGTGTTTCCCAATGAGTTGTATACAAACCTGTTAGAACATACAAGCACATTACTTGCAACCTCTATCAATGTGAACTAATTGTAACTGATGCTCAATAGCTTGTTATTTATTTAAATTGCATAGCATTAGGCACACCTGAACAAACTAGGTTGATTTTTGTGCGATATTTTCGCCCATGTATGAATTAAAGACAATTGAACTTGTATATCAAAATGAAGCCTAATTATTGTTGATGCTCCTAAATCTGGTATTTATACATTAATTATTAGATTATTTGTTTGATAATCATTAACAACATTTGTATCTACTCCAGCAACAGGAAATGAGGCTGACTTTATGTACATCCCTGAAGTTTTGACCTTTCTACCTTCACCATTTTCTCCCCAAACGATTTTTGTTGAGATTAACATTACTGATGACACCTTTGTGGAAGATACAGAGGAATTCATTGTGATTCTCCTCCTCTCTGCCAATGATTCAGCTATTTCTTCTAATATTTCACAAGTGTCTATTGCCATCACTGATAACAATGGTATGTAAATCTGTGTATGAAATTAGTCATGTTACAAAATTATGGATTGATCTCATTAGGAAAATATTACTTCAATTGTTTTCCTGAGCATTTTCTAACACCATTTTTTATGTGTTTCAAATGCCCAATGTTCTGACAATGGTGCACCTTAAGGGCATATAATTATCCATATGTTATACTGAATTCTTCTATTGATAAAATAGATAACATTTATAAATATAAAGTGCTGGATGTGGTACTGAAAGAGGAAAAGGGAAACGAATGGGGTGGGAAGAATAACAAGGGGGATGAGGAATGGGGAAAAGGAAAGAGGGGGGAAAGAAAGGAATTTTAAAAAAAATGGCAAGAAAGAATGGGAAAAAAACCTGGTTTGGTATAAATTCAAAACCCTAGTTTAAAATCTCCATTCGTGGCTTCTTTGGATCTGTGATACCAACACTAATGGGTGTGAACTATTCCGAAACATTTATAGGACTACAGGAGTCTTCCCTGACAAGTTGAGCTCATTCAGTCCTCTTGTTCTTATGTTTTAGCCCAGATGTACACACATCCAAACAGATAGCCAATCTCCATTCTAATAAGATAGCAACTTTCAAAGGCTATCAGCAGCAATATAGAAACAATTTTCATTTTCTGAACCCCCCTTCTCTATCCGCCTCTGCATGACTAAGACCTCATGAACTGTACAGCTAAATCCTAATGTCTTCATTGAAGAGATTCAGAAATAAAACAGAAAGAAGCTCTACTTTTGGTGGAGTAGGGCAGTTATGAATTCAGGCAGATAACCCATTGATTTAGTCAGTCATTTTAGCTCAAGTATAAAATTCTGTTCTTGCTCAGCGCACAGCTGAGTTAATTTAGTATGACTGTAAGTCGTGTTGCTAAGTAATACCTGTTGTATGAGATAAATCCCAGTCAGATTGGCCCTTGCATAATTTGTATAATCTTTATAAGGATACTAAAAACAGCATCTGCAAAACAAGATTTTTCTTATAATATTGGTTTAAAAAAAAAAAGTGTTGTTAAAGAAATTTAGTGTTTCAGTTTACTAATTATGATATAAAAGACTTTTTCCATTTTTTATTGTTTTTTTTTTTTGAAAATTTTTCTTGTACTTGAACACAGAAACAGCTTCATCCAAAACTGTAGTGTTTTATTTTGCCTTTTTTTTTTCTTCTTTAAGTTGCTCTTCTAAAAGTATAGCTCTGAACCTTATTTTCTACTTGAACCTGGAGACATGATAGCTCTTGAGGTCCAATATCTCTGTTAATGCCTTGTGAGTCTCTATAACAGAGCTAGAACATGCTACAGCTTTGTCATTCATATTCTTACATATTAACAAGTCTGCAGATGAAACTTTACATGCCAAAAAAAAACTTGCTCACCTACCATGTAAATACGAAGTAACTAATATCATGGTATTTAAGCATAGTATCAACTTACTTGAATTGAATCAAAAACAGTGACCTTTAGCTACAACTCTGTCAGTAGCATGTGCTTGCATGGTACTTCCAAATATTTTTAGGTATCATAATGTTGTTTATAGCTAACTTTTTCACCAATGTTTTTTTTTTGACTATTTTGAAATGTATTTTCACTCATAATTTAAATTTATCTACCATAATTTGCTATGTGATGTGGACACACCCTTATTCATTTTATATTCTTTGGTATGTTGACTTCTTACTGGTACCAAATGATAGATAATTATTCTATATAAATATTAATACTCCGCTGAACTCTGTATTGCAGTATTAAATTTATGTATAAATTATTGATTGTAGTGATTACAATTGGTATGGATGAGGTCAGAGTACGTGTGGATGAAGGGATGGAGATAATTGAAATATGTGCCAGTATAATTGAAGGAGATCTACGAAGAGATGTATTGATAGCTGTGGCCTACCAAGACAGAGGAGCAACTGGTTAGTGTATGTAGGATCCATTTAATTATTTTTCTTTTTATATTGCAAAAAAAATTTAGTATAGGGATTGAGCCACATCTGCTTTAGTCCAATCCTATTGGTATATTTATTTTTGAGTGACAGTCAGCCTGAACTAAGCAAGTATAAGTGTTAGGAACATTAATAATAATTAAATAGTTGAGAAGCTTTTCTGTACACCAATAACAATAACAAAGGAGAGCTGCATACCCAATTCCTCCAACACCCTCCCCCACAGTATCTTTTATATCTCCTGCTTGACTGTTTTGATGAGTAATTGTCTTTGTCTGAAGGTCTCCTTTGAAAATCAGGAGCTTTCTTCAAGGTAATTTTCTAGAATGTAGTACCCCTGAAGAAAAGGACAAAATTTTACCAGTTTTAAAAGTCTTTTGACTAGTGGAGGCTGAAAACTGACTCCACATAAAATGTTTATACCTCATTGCAAAATAATACAGTGCTCTCTGCAGTGGTCTACTTACTTCATTACTTTCCATTCTTTTTTGTTGCACAGAGCTGCCACACAGCTGCCAAAGTATGACAGGATCTTCTAAAAAATTTTTTTTAATTTTTCAATTGAAAAAAAAAGAAAAAGAATTCACTATATATTTGTCTAGTTTGATCACTGGAAGCTGCAAACTACTCCTGAAATGTTTCTACTTCATTGCAGATGAATACAGGTGTTCTGCTGCTGGGCTGGGATAGTTACCTTATACTTTTGCCACTTCTTTTCTACACCCAGAGTGCCCCATAGCTGCCTCTAGACCTGGTACAAAACATGCCATACATATTCCTCATCAATGCCACCTTTTCGATGCAGCTGCTCCAATACACCTGAATTAACATATTGAGGGGGTTTATTCTACTACAACCAGAATAAATCTTATTAAAATTAACTCAGGAAGCACCCCTAAAGTGGGGAGGGGAAATTGCTTTAAATTTTTAAAGGGGGGGGAAAAGATTGAAGGAAAAGAATGCAGAACCACCAGGAATCAAATCTTGGGACTTTAAGCTTAAAAATCCCAAGCTTTTATGCCCTATCATCTGGGAGAAGGTGCCCACAAATAAACAAACAAACAAACAAACAAACAAACAAATTGAGAATTATAGTAAGATGAATATCTTTAGTGCATGATTTATGTTTAAATTCAGCAACAGGTTAATAAGTTGTGTAAATTGTGTTAAGAGTCATTATCATCTTTAAAGGATATGCAAGGTCATATGGTTGGTTATTCAGGAGTTGTTTTTTCTTGATACAACTGTGCTTGGGAGATAATATTTCACCCTATTTAATGCTCAAAATGACCTCAGGTGAGGCTCTGATGATCTGGCAGCATGGCCATGGATGGATTTTTTTTGGTTTGTTTTTTTCAAATGCATTTTTCATGCACAATATTAGCACATATTTCTTTATAGTAATCAGAAATCAGAACTAAATATAGCCAAGTTTTAGCTATACATGAACAATGGGTTTACTTAAGCTTGTCCAACACAAAATAAGAATGATAAAAGCTGCTTTCCCAAGCTGAGTAGTCGCAGAAAGTCTCTGAACAGGCCATTACTTGTCTTGTGTGTCAAACTCTCTTTGTTGGTTTCCATTTTTACTCAACTATCCTACATGTTATTGTGTCTGCAGGTGGTACAGACTTTATAGGGGGACATGTCATGCTCACCTTCACCCCTGAGATTTTAAAAACATGCTTCAATGTAAGCATTGTGGATGATAATGTATATGAGCAACCTGAAGAATTCTTTGTCAACATCACGACCACTGACCCAATGGCTATTATTTCACCCATGACTACAGTTGTTACTATTGAAGATGATGATGGTAAGGGAGAAATTGAGTATAAAATATTAGTAAGTATAATAATTGTTATTTCCTGAATGGATTTTTATTTACCAGATTTCATCTAACATTTAAATTTTTCAGAGATTGTTATTGGGTGGAATAAACCTCACTACTCAGTGTCAGAGTCAGATGATGTAGAGCTCTGTGCATCAATTAAGAATGGAACATTAGAAGCATTTATTCCGATTATCTCATGTCGACCTCAAAGTAAAATACTGCAATATTTTTAGCAATCCAAATCAAAAATACCAATCATTTTGCTGTATAAAATCAGTAAATTATAGTTTCCATATATCTAATTTAATATATGCTATGCAATTGTGGTCTACAGGTAATTTAAAGTATAAAAGATAAAAATTTATGTGTCCGGGTAAATTCTAATAACTTCTATTCCTTAAACTGTAATTGTCTTATTTTTGGCCAGGTTTGGAAGTGTTTCATAGCTGTTGGTTTGCCAGTTTGTTATTTACGAAATTGGATACTTTTTACCCAGGCAATGCTGAGTTTATTTACAGTGTAGCTAAGTAGCACATAATTTTGTGGAAATACAAAAAAAAAAAAAAAAAAAAAAAAAAAAAAATTAAACAAGAATCAGATAAAATTCTGTCCAGAAAATTTCAATTTCAATTTTTTTTTTTCTCAATGGTCAAATGAAATTCAGTCATAATTTTGTTTAAATGGAAATCTTTTCTCATACTGGTAAAGTAGAACTGTGTTCTTACACTAGTGAATTAAAATACTGTCCTCAAACTAATTAACTCTATTTTGTGTCCTGCACTTGTTAAATATGATTTTGTGTAATACTGGTCAAATGGAGTTCTGTTCTAACACGGTTTCAATATGATTGTATTCTTATATTGGTTAATTCAATAGAATTTTGTCCTCACATAGATCACTGCTAAATTGTTTTGTTGTAAGTGTATCAATACAATTTTCCATGACAGGTGCCACTCTAATATCAATATGCTATGGCACTAATTAAATTGAATGTTTTCATTACACTGATCAAATACTGTCCTTACACTGGTAAAATAAACTTCTCTTATAACACAGGTTTGAATGACATTCTGTCTTGTCCGTCATATGCAGTTTCTCAAATATAAGTCCAGCTCAAATATAACATTGTATTGACCTTGGATCAATAAATTTCTCTCTTGATAATAATCTTATTAAAAATGTGTTGTGACACTGGTGACTGGTCAAATCAGAATAATTTCTTAAAGTTTGTATGTCCTTACATTGATAATATAAAATGTCTTGGCATTAGTCACATGGTGAAATAGAATAAAGTTCTAACACTGGACAAATCGAGTTTTGTGCTGACATAAGCCTAATAGTGTTCAGTCCTGACATTTATAAACTAAATTTTTGTATTTGTACTATTCTAATAGAAGTCTGTGCTGTTTCCCCTCAAGGACAACTTATCTTGACACTGAAAAAATATAATTCTGTTCTGTTGTACATTACACTCTGTCCTGATACTAGTGAAATGTAATTGTGTCCCTGCACTGATAGAATAGAATTTTATCCTGACACTGATAATATAATTCTCTCCTGGCACTGGATAAATATAATTATTTCCTGATACTTCTAAATATAGTTATGTATTGACACTAGTGAAAATGCCATACATTTGGTAATTAACTCTTCAATGTGCCCAAACCTTTCAACCAGAATTCAATCTGGTTCTGACACTGGTAAAATTGAATTTTCTGCTTTCAGTTGTCAAAATAAGTTTTCTAATCATCTAAAATGTTGTTTTTTTTTCCTGCATAAAACAAATAACATTTAGTCTTATCAATTAGTAAGTTTTATTGTTCTGCCATAAGCTAACTGAAATCTCTCTAAAACACTGATCCTATCCAACCTCTCCTCGCTTTGGGAAATGGGAAGGTGGGCCTAGATGCTACTGGCCAGATCACCAATGAAAGAGATCAGAAGAGTTGTGACCACAAAAGCTGACCTCCTGTGACCAATCCATGACCCCAAAAGTGTTGAAGTCAGTGAGTGGCATCTACTTCAAACAGCTACAACAGATTCCTGGCAAAATTCAACTCAAAGTCCATAAACAGTTGCAGATGCAGCAGAATCTGTGGGTACCCAGTTAAGTTCCTTAACTCTCTGGAGCCAGCTGAAATTCCTTCCCGCTGTCTGAAATTCCATCCCACAAGTTTAAGTAGAATGTTGGAGCCCCAATCACTTCTCAGTAACCCTTCTCTGTGATGACATAATTCCTCTTTGAATTCAAGCACCTGAAATTCCTTATCAAACTAAGCTTTGCCGTGAGGGGCAATCTGTCAAGCTTGCTGGACATGACTTTCAATTTCCCAGTTTCTCCCATTGCCAGCTTTAAGTTCCCTCCTCAAGTGTTGGCTTTCCCAACTATCTATTCATACTTACCTCTGGCAGAATGAGTATAAATGTATTGTGACACTTTTATTTGCCAGTTATTAAATGATTTTCCTTCCGTATTTATATGTCATAGCTATCCTCTTAAAATTGTATAGGAATGTTTCACTCAATATGTCAAGTGTCAGAGTAACAGAATAGACCTTGTGATAGTCTAAAAAAAGGTATCTTAATGTCCTTTATTGGAAGAATGTATACCCTTCCCATCTCATTTCAAATTTATAGGCCTAGTTATAGTTTTAGAATTCGAAATGCTGCTTCAGAGTAGCTTCAACAGAGCTAGAAATGAAGGAATAATATCAAACTGAGCCAAGCAAGATCTTTGCATTCTGAGAGCCAGTGTGCAAAATCTTTTATTTTTCTATCGAGACCATGTTTATCTCGGAAAGCACTGCATAGAACTTTACCGAACATTGCATGATGGCAAAGATATTCTAGGGGGAAAAAACTTAAGTGGATTTGGCCTACTTCACCCTGGGAGGTGGTGCCAAAAGGACCAATATTGGCCTTTTAGTGCTGTAATGCCCACACAGACCAAATGTGACCCAGCCATTGACCACCCTCCACACTTAAGGTTCATAACTGCCAAGTTTCACCAAAATATTTTCAGTAGTTAGGACATCAACTGCAAAAACTCATTTCCTATTGAAGGAGGCCAGCTCAGTCTGTGAATGTAATTTGCCTGACTAAAATACCCAAATTGCACATCTACTTATTATTATATGTAATGAGCATGATAACAACTATCACCTCATTTTTGCGGATATTTATATATTTTGTTTTGTTTTTATAATTGCAGTGACTGTGCAGTCACAGTATGTGAAATGCTATGTTGAGGAGACCTGCGGTGGAGATTACGAATATAGCAATATGACAGATTGCTGTGATCATAGATATCATCCACCTGGGTTGGCATATAAAGATGATGAGAGATGCACCATGTGCAAGAACAGTAAGTGCTGAGCAATTATACTGTGAATTTTAATTTGCACTCTTCAACCTTAAAAGGTTGGTCCAGAATATGGTATAAGACAGTACATCATGCAACACTATATATTGATATCCATTACCTGGATACGAATCAAATCTTTTCCTTTGCCCATTGTATTTGTATTAGCATCATATTCTGGACAGTTATTATAGTTTTTATTTGTTCAATAATTGTCTCCCAAAAATTGAAGCAAATTGCAACCAACTAGTATATTCTAGGTAGTGTTTGTCTTTAAAATTTTTTATATATACGATCAGTTTGTATATATTCAATTATTATTTGTGTAACCTCACTAACTGCCTACATAATTTCTGGTAAAAACATTTCATCCCCAGATCTTACGATCACATCTCCAATTTTATTGTGCTTCCTACGTGGTCCTATCCCTGCCAAAGGTCTTAAAATTTCCAAAATGGATCCAACAAAAGAGTTAAGAGTCACAATTTTTTTTTTAGCATCAATAGTTAAAAGGTCAATAAATCAAGGCCAAGTTTTATAGAAAAGTAATGAAGAATCCACAATATAACTATGCATGTTTTTTAAGTGACTAATAAAAGAGCCACACACAAAATAAATAATTGAAAGAAAAAAATTAAATCCACTGTGTGTGCAGCTGATAATAAAAAGAAAAAATTTTCCCAGCGAAATCTGCTGAGCGAGTGGAGTGGACTAGATAGAAAGAAAAAAAATAAAAGAAGAAAATGAAATCCACTATATGTGTGCAGTTGAGATTGAAACAATAAATGCCAGCAAAACTAGCTCTTACAGCAGATAGAAATGTATGGTGAAGTCTGCAACAGCTTCTTGCCTAAACTCCCCCTTATGCAGTGTTCACACACACTTCATTTTGATTTTATCTAAATAATTATATAAATAAACTAGCAGCATATACCCAGCATTGCCCGGTCAATAAAGGCTAAAATCCTACCCTTTTTGGCTTTTTCTCGTTACAATGGTAACGATTTTGCAAAATTTTAGCCTGTGTTTTAAGTTGGGTCAAAACTTATCATCATGCCAAGTTTCAGAGAAATCCACCTACTGGTTTGGCCGGAAAGATGAGACAGGCAGGCTGGCAGGCAGGCAGGCAGGCAAGCAGGCAGGCAGGCAGGCAAACTTTTTTTTCCCAGATATGCCACCAGGCATAAAACCATCTCAGTGTGGGTCTCCTCCATCCCTAAAAGTTTAGTCAAAATCTATCAGATGGTTTTTGAGAAACTGACGAACATAGTTACATAGTTACATAATTACATAGATCTTCTAATATATATATATATATATATATATATATATATATATATATATATATATATATATGTATATATATATATATATATGTATATATATATATATATATATATATATATATAAATGAAAATAAGCTAAGGTTAATTGATTAAGCCGACATGGAATGAAGTAGAAGGTAAGTTTTGATACTACTTTATATGTAAAACTTCTTAAAATATCTACTACTCTATCTGTTTTTGTTTGTATTAGCTGTATGTAATATCAGTTCTGGAATTATAAAGATTTTAGCAATAAAAACATTTATAATTTAATGAAAAATAAATTATTTACTGTTTCCCCACTAAGTATGGAAACAAAAAAGCATGAACACTCAATTATTATGTGCCTTATTCTGCATCCCTAAGTTGTTTTTTTTTTCAGATTTTACTACTTGATAAAAGAAAATATTCATTCTTTTAATCAAAGACCAATTACGCCAAATTTTGAGATGTGATCTCCACTTACCCGGAGGTAGCATTATTAACACATGTGGGTGTGATTTATCCATAATCACAGCCCTTGGAAGTTGTTTTGCCTATTAAAAGCTAACCAAATGACTAAACAGACTGAAATTTGGAATTTGGTTTCCAAGCACTAGGGTGTGCACTATTAATCACATGTTCATGTGTCAATGGGTATGGTTTGGTCATTGCTACACACACATGACTTTTTATTATGCCTGACTCATTTATGGACCAATCAGGCTGAAATTTGGCATTTGGAGTCCAAGTAGCCAAGTGAGCATTATTAACCACATGTGATAGTTATTATTATCTTTTATTGTCATCTTTATTTTTTGATAAAACATCCTTGAATGAAGAAGCTTGAATTACATTTGATTACATACTCTCAATTCAGTGTGGTTGTTCCTATTCAAACTTCTTCCTGTGTGTTTGTGAGGCTAATACTTGACAACTCTTGGACATATGCTGGGTCACTAGAAATTTAAATGGATGCCAACATAACTTGAATCTGGTTGGGAAATGGGTTGGGTCACACTAGGTCACAACTTTTCCTGTTGGCATGTCATTATATCACGGGCAAAGTCTGTCTGTCCGTCCGTCCATGTATCCATGATTCACACTTCAATTTTTGAAGTTAGACCCACGAACCCATGTATATTCAGAATCAGTGTCACCAGGGGAACGTCAAGCTTTTCAATATGGCCACACTCCTTTGTGTATTACAAAAAAAAATACGAAAATGGTAATTTGACAGAAAAAATTATTGACCTACATGCTTAAAACTTTGGTATGCAGACGAACTTGACACTGCCAATAACATGGAGTAGGTCCCATCTGGCCATACCTATTTTTCTTTGCATTTAGAGTTGAAAATTTCATATATATATATATATATACATATTTATACACACATATGTATATATATACATATGTATCTAACTTTAATCTTTCAAGTGTGTATTACAGGTACACAAACAGGCAGACAGACAGACAAACAGACAGACAGACTATTCACACTTTATGGTATATGTATGTATATACATGTAGTCCACATAATTCGAATCTAGTTAGCACGAATTTCCTATTTATTCCAAATTTTTTGGGGTCCCTACATAGGAATAAAACAAAATGTTCAGAGGGAAAAGATCGCCTAATTAAAAAAAAAAATTGAATTGCCCAAACAAACAATACTATGCACACACTATTAACTCTAGCTGGTGAATTTTCTACTATTTTTTCTTCCTATTTAGTTGTGACAAGAATCTTTTTAGTTTTTCTTATAGTGATGGCAAGAAAATTCTTGGAATTTTTGTTACCATCTGCAATTGCCAACTGCTTTAGAAGAGCAGATTTGGCTCACCATCAACACATTTTGAAGAAGTAGTGGAGAGTGAATCTGTTTCATCATTTTTAACTGATTTTGATGTGGACTGCACCTTTGAGGAGTATTATGACATGATAGCCAATTACTGTGCAGCCCTATGCTAGCAGTGCAGACATTGTATCCTCCCTAGGGCAGAGCACTGAAGATGTAGAAGACAGTGATAATGTTGGAGGTGACCCTCCTCTCTTTGTTACTTTCCATCAAACTCATTCTAGTTTCGTAGATATAAAAGTTTACCTGCAATGCTTTTGTGCAAAGAATGACACTGAACCACTGTATGATCAATTGCAACAACTTGAGACTGATTTGCTAAAAGCTCATAATAATTCATCGACAAAAAGATTCATAACTGATTATGCTGTAAAGCAATAATATATAATTACAAACCAAAAATAGTTCAGGAACTTGCCCTTATTTAACAGTATGTGATCCATGCCTACTTCCCTAAACCAAATACATTACATGATGTAATTGTAATGATCTGGAATTAGCTTATGATTATATCTTCTTACCTGTGTGCATTCACACATGATTAGATACCATGATGTGAACATATAACTTCTGGTTGCATATGATGTTTCTAATGATCACATATTGTAATGTTTCTCTTATGTCTCTCATCACTGTTCACATTTTCATTTTTGTTTCAGAGTTTGGATTCTTTAGGAGTAATTTCACTGGCGAAGAGGATGATGATGATTATTCAGTTAAGATTGGAACAATATCTGGAAAATCTCCAAAAAAATTTTTTTTTAGTATTGTGCCCTATTGGATAACAGCTGGTAAGACTACTTACTTTACAAAGGTTCTATTGTACTTATGTGCAGTCAAGCTTTAGTACATTCCATATGAAGCAACAAAATTATCATTGTCAACTATTTTAATATTGATTTAATCTTTTGTAAACTTCCATTTTTTAACGATTGCACACATGTCTTTGTCTATGCATATGCATTGAATGTGTAATTTTTTCTTAACTCTATGAATCTTCAAACTAATTTTTGGTTTTAAATACTCCACATCTCTCTATTTAAATGTAGGTTTGTAATTTCTCCCCTCCATCCTTCTCTCTTTCTTTTTTTTCCTTTTTCTCCTCATTTCCTTTCTCCTTTAATCTCAAAAATTCTTTACTTATAATGTAGTGTAATACATTTTGGACCCATCTCCTGCATAATATGTCCTTGTAATCAATGTGGTTGGTAACTTTTTTCCCCCTCAAATAAAACAATGATTTATGACCTGTCAATGTTTAACTGTTTCTTAATTGAAAATTATAACACTATATTTTTATTTTTACACATTTACAATTATAATAACACTTTCGACATGTTATAGGTGAAGATGATTTGCTTATACTTATTCATAATCATACTATCAGTGAAGGACAGGACCCATTTAATGTTCAATTTAAATTATTGAAAGACTCAATAGCACAAGAGGAAGAAGAGACCTTCACTCTTAACTTTTCTTCTCCTTCCTCTTATAATGGAGAAACTGTTTCTTCTATTGAAGTAACAATACAGGATACTACTGGTAAGTTTGAACTCTGGGGAACAGTTACTTGTTCATCCAACTGAAATGGTTGGCTAAAGTAGTTACACTGTTAGATACTCTAAATAAAATATTGTTGGCATGATCCATGTTCTGTTATAACCATTAAGTAAATATGAAAAAAATGACAATGTTTGTAAATGGAAGGAAAAGAATAAGCAAAAATTATATACCAAAATTTTCTCTTCCGTTATTTTTTTTTTTTTTTGATAATATTCTTTATTGTTTAGTTTTTGTTCAGATTTGGTTTTCATATGCACCTTTGTTGAATTGATTCTATTTGATACAAATCCATTTTGTTTGATGCTACTATAGTTTGTTTGAATTGTATCATGTAAAGGTATTAGCTACTTTTTCTTAGCCAGGTACACAATATCGTTCCAGATATCACAATATTAAGATGTTATCTTAATTTTATTTAATTTCAACATATGGGTAACCATTATAAATGGAATGTCCACACTATAAACTTGATCATAATGTTGTAAAGATATTCTGCTGTCTGCATTACAAACATGTTTTACGTTTTATGGTCTAATTGCTATCCACTTAATTCACCTTTTTATGTAGCTGAGATCTAGTGAATCTAAGACTTAAGGCTAGTTCACAATATATTGATAGCTCATTGTTTTATTCCTTTCCGGCACCTACTATATAATCATTAATTTGTGAGCCTGATCTTCATCCTCCATTTTGTCAAATATAACCAGGAGGACAAATCTTACAAGACGACATCTTTCAGGAGGATGTGTCTTATAGGAGGACACATCTTACAGGTGGACATGTTTTTTTTTTTTGTTTTTTTTTTGTTGAGTAAATGATGTTTTTTAACATAAAAGCATAGTATCTATCGAATGAATTCCAGTGGCCTTATTAATATTGCAGCACATCTATTTCTGTTTTGTACCAAAATAGATTTAATTTGACCTGTAGATCAACAGAACTATATTTAATGCATAAGTCCAGAACAAAATTCTATACAATCAGTATTAAACCTGAATTCAATTAGATCTGTATCACATCTGAACTGGCAGGAAAAAATATCACATTTGATAAGTGTAGGAACCAACTTTATATGACCAAAATGACAGAATACCATTTTACCAATGTAAAGATAGAGAATTTATTTTCAGAAATGTGACATCAAAATTGTACGTTCAGCATCACAACAGAAACAAGAATAGAATTCTACTTAAACACTGTGAGGAGAGAATTCAATCTGAGTGATGTCAGGGTGTCAGGATATAATCAAATCGTACAAGTGTCAAGAAAAAGTTCAATTTGACCAATGGTTGTATAAAAATATTTTGTGCCATGACAAAATTATATTTGATCCAATTTAGGATAGAGATATTAGTGTCAGGACAGAAATATAAATTTTGTGGTCAATCTAATGCAAATTATGTCAACTTACATGGTCAACTTGAACCCTTTTTGCTTTATATAAAAAGGAAAAGGATCTTGAGGCATTTCTTTTGGCTCTTAAGCAATTGACACACAGACTGTATGTGCTATTACTATTTATAAAACTTTCAATAATATGTATTCAAGATCAAAATTGACCAGTATGACCTCCTTTGAACTTGTGCTTATTAGTACACAGCTCTCATGATGTCAGTGGTCTTGTAACTATTTATGCAAAAATAAATATGATCTATGCACACTGTTGCCACGTCACAAGACAATAAAAATGCCAAACAAAACTTAAATTCTGCCAGGAGACTGCCAAACTAGAAATGAAACTGCCAGAGACACTACCAAATGTTTGACCATTTCTAGAGTTATATTTAACATGAAATAACTTTTAATCAACAACTTTTTAACATGAATGCATGTATTCTTAGTCACAGTCAAGCAGTTCGCCAGAGATTCTTCTTTTTCAGGTTTATCTGACTTTTTGTACATCACAGTGGTATTAAACCAAAGTCATCATTTCTTTGGTAATCACAAAGTCTTTGTAACAGTTATTTTGGGTTAACAGAAGTATTCAAATTCTGATGTTTTGGGGAGTTGTCTTTTTGAAGGTCACATGTGAGAAAATGCGTTCTACCACAGCATTTGAAACAGGTGCATATTGACATGTAAATGCACACATTGTCAACTGTTTGTATGACTTCTTTCCAGCACTATCAGCTGTGTAGTTTGAGATTCCCAGCCAAAAATCAGAAGTGGTATCTGGAATGTTGCCACCTAAGACTGACACTTCCTTCCAATTGTTAATTAATTATCTTGCCAGTTGCTTACATGTTAGGGTTCATGATACCTGCACCCCAGGGAATGGTTCACATAATGGGGTTGTCTCTAGACTTTACATCTAAAAATTGCCAAATACTGCCAAGATGACAAGAAATATATAGAACTGCCAGATATTTTAAGTACTGCCAGAAAACTGCCAAAAACTTCAATAATGCCGGGGGGGGGGGGGGGGGGGGTGGAGTTTGCTGCCAAGAGCTTCTAAATATTGCCAGATTTGGCCCTGGCCACACTACTATGCACTCCACTTGGGGCATGCTTAATTAAGCATCTAACAGAAAGATGTGTTGGGGCAAAATTCTCTCTAATTGGATAAATATTCACTCTCTTTCAACATCATGCTTATTTTGGGTGGTTGTTAAGATCTCAGGTAGGAAGATATGACTTCATGATAGATGCATAGTCTCTGGGTGTTAGATTGGTGGACAAGATTTGACAAGCTCTAGCAGGAATACTAATTTGAGTTTCATTGAAAAGCATGTTTTGGCATGTAGGTTTACAACTATTATAGAGACTTCCTGTCCAACTATTGCCAGAAGTCGGATTGATGTCTGAGATAGACAGTTAGTATTTTAATTTTCTATTTTTTTCCCCCAATTATTAGCATTGTTTAGTTATAGCTTTGTGGGATGACTATCACACACACAGAAAACCAAACAAAAACAACAAAAAAAACAGCAAATAGACCCCAGCTACAATAGCTCTATACCATGCTCCTAAAGTATTAAAGTCATATGTCTCATGCATTGGCCAACAAATAGTTGATGCAGACATTAACATATGGAATATATTAGTTGATTCACATTACTAGGAATTACTGGAGCATGATGAAAAAATATACCAGTGGACGCTCTGTTTAGAGCTTTACATTAACATACCAATTCTCAATGTTATCTACAATGTTTCAATGTTATAGCAGTATTCACTCAATTGGACAATGAAATTAACTTATACAATTAACTTTCCTCACTAGTAATTTTCAAATTTCTCAATATTACTGGTGGTTTACAGACTAGTCATATTTAGTGAGAAAATTTTATAATCTTATAGCTACATTAAAAGATAGCTAAAATATTGGGGGGGGGTTTTTGTAGAAAAAATGTTTGTTATCCCGAAATTTTTAAAATGTGTTCCATTGCGACAAACAGTGGGATATAATATTTTTCTGTTACCGAGCAAATATGAGTCTGTACTTGCACAGATCAATATTCTGTCCTGACACATGTGTTGGTCATATTTAAGTCCGTTGTTCATTGATCAAATAATATTTTCTTTACACTGATAAAATAGTCTATCTTGATGCTGGTCAAATCAAATATTCTCGTGATACTGATGAATATATTTTTTGTTGTAGCAGTGATCAAGTACATACAAATTAATTTTATCTAATGATGATCAAATTGAAATCTGTTCTGACTGTGATAATATAGACTTCAGTCCTGACATTGGTCAAATGGAATTTTATCTTTATACTGATAGTATATAAATCTATTGTTATACTGATCGTATGCAATTTTATCCTATGTCTGATTAAATACAATTATATCCTTATTCTGATTCAATTCCATTTTTTCATGACATTGAACTAGAAAAATTCTGTCCTGACTTGTCAGGTATAATTTGTTGTAATACGGTTCCAGTAAAATTATGTTTGCACATGATCATATAGACTTTCATCTTGATACTGTGAAATAGGATTCTATATTCCAATTATTCAATTATATTTCTGTCTTGACACTCAACATGTAATTTTACCCTGATGTTTCCTCCTTTATGAATGGATTATGTCCAGACTCCAGTATAATAAAATCGCAGACTTGCTGGTCATATATACTTTTGTACTGAAACTAGTTGAGTCAAGTTTGTCGTGACACTGATTAAATGGAATTCTGTTCTAAACACTGTTCATAAATATTTCCAACATTAGTATAATTGAATATTATCCTGTCATGCTGCTGGTCAGATTGAAATATGTCCTAATAGTGTTTGAAGAGAATTATCTTCTCAAAGTAGTCAATTATAATTTTATTCTAACATTGTTTAAATAGACTTCTGTCCTCATACTGAACTAATATAATTCTTTTGTAACACTGATCAAATACAATTTTGTACTAAAAATGCACAAATTGATTCGGTTCTTAATGGTCAAATTAAAAAAATTAAAAAAAATTAATTTTAACATGGATGAGATAAAATTCGGTCCAGAAAATTTCAATTTCAATTTTTTTTTCTTAATGGTCAAATGAAATTCAGTCATAATATTGTTTAAATGGAAATCTTTTCTCATACTGGTAAAGTAGTACTGTGTTCTGACACTGGTGAATTAAAATACTGTCCTCACTAATTAACTGTATTTTGTCATGCACTTGTTAAATATAATTTTGTGTAATACTGGTCAAATGGAGTTCTGTTCTAACACAGTTTCAATATAATTGTATTCTTATATTGGTTAATTCAATAGAATATTGTCCTCACACTGATTACAGCTAAATTGTTTTGTTGTAAGCATATCAATACAACTTTTCCATAACAGGTGCTGCTCTAACATCATTATGCTATGGCACTAATTAAATTGAATGTTTTCATTACACTGATCAAATACTGTCATGACACTGGTAAAATAAACTTCTCTTATAACACTGGTTGAATAACATTCTGTCTTGTCCGTCATATGCAGTTTCTCAAATATAAGTCCAGCTCAAATATAACATTGTATTGACCTTGGATCAATAAATTTCTCTCTTGATAATAATCTTATTAAAAATGTGTTGTGACACTGGTGACTGGTCAAATCAGAATAATTTCTTAAAGTTTGTATGTCCTTACATTGATAATATAAAATGTCTTGGCATTAGTCACATGGTGAAATAGAATAAAGTTCTAACACTGGACAAATCGAGTTTTGTGCTGACATAAGCCTAATAGTGTTCAGTCCTGACATTTATAAACTAAATTTTTGTATTTGTACTATTCTAATAGAAGTCTGTGCTGTTTCCCCTCAAGGACAACTTATCTTGACACTGAAACAATATAATTCTGCTCTGTTGGACATTACACTCTGTCCTGATGCTAGTGAAATGTAATTGTGTCCCTGCACTGATAGAATAGAATTTTATCCTGACACTGATAATATAATTCTCTCCTGGCACTGGATAAATATAATTATTTCCTGATACTTCTAAATATAGTTATGTATTGACACTAGTGAAAATGCCATACATTTGGTAATTAACTCTTCAATGTGCCCAAACCTTTCAACCAGAATTCAATCTGGTTCTGACACTGGTAAAATTGAATTTTCTGCTTTCAGTTGTCAAAATAAGTTTTCTAATCATCTAAAATGTTGTTTTTTTTTCCTGCATAAAACAAATAACATTTAGTCTTATCAATTAGTAAGTTTTATTGTTCTGCCATAAGCTAACTGAAATCTCTCTAAAACACTGATCCTATCCAACCTCTCCTCGCTTTGGGAAATGGGAAGGTGGGCCTAGATGCTACTGGCCAGATCACCAATGAAAGAGATCAGAAGAGTTGTGACCACAAAAGCTGACCTCCTGTGACCAATCCATGACCCCAAAAGTGTTGAAGTTTTCTAATCATCTAAAATGTTGTTTTTTTTCCTTGCATAAAACAATTAATTATCAATTAGTAAGTTTTATTGTTCTGGCATAAGCAAACTGAAATCTCTCTTAACACTGATCTTCTCTGACCTCTCCTCACTTATGGAAATAGGAAGGTGGGCCTAGATGCTACTGGCCAGATCACTAGAAATGAAGGAATAATATCAAACTGAGCCAAACAAGGTCTTTGCATTCTGAGAGCCAGTGTGCCAAACCTTTTATTTTTCTATCGAGACCATGTTTTTCTTGGAAAGCACTGCATAAAGCTTTACCAAACATTGCATGATGACAGAGATGGTCTAGGGGAAAAAAGCTTAAGTGGATTTGTCCTTCTTCATCCTGGGAGGTGGTGCCAAAAGGACCAATATTGGCTTTTTAGTGCTGTAATGCCCACACAGACAGATTTGGCCAAATGTGACCCAGCCATTAACCATTATGTTTTTGCTACAGCCTAGATCACTTGGATAGCTCTGATGGAGACAATGTAAGATTTGAAGGAAGTATATGTTGGTGCAGTTAGTTATCATGGAACAAATTTAAAAATAATTAGTCTGGATTGACTTGGGAAATAATGTTAATTATTTGAATAAACCTCAAGTAAAAAATTTCTTTGTAAATTGAAATTTAATTTGACAATGCAAGAAAATATTTGTTAATATTATTTGTATTGATAAATGGTCATTTAAAGGGTAATTGAACTGGAAAAAAAATTGTTTTTATTGTTTTATTTTGTTGTCTTTGATGCACAACCTGGTATAAAAAAAATTTTGAAAAGTTTTAGTCCAATATTCATGAAGAAAACTTAGCTTAAAAATTTTACTTCCTGTGGGGGTGTAGCTATTCATGACATCACAAGGCAGCAGCTGCAGCCAGAACTGAATGGTGATGATACGCTAAATCAACAAACTTCAACAATTCCTGGGTAAGTCCAGGGTTGGTAGTAGCACATTGACATCCAGGGAAATAGCAACTGAAAAAGGGTTATGGAGTTGGAAATCTGAGGGAAGAAGTGAAGAGATCTCTCCTTGAGGAGAGTGCAATAATTATTGTATCTTCAGATCCTATTGATACTGCTCTTCAGTTTCATCCATCTCTGATTCAGGTACAAAAAATGATGATCAAAGAATTTCTGATTTGTCATGATAAAATATAGCTATTTGCAAAAAAAACTTTTTAGCTTTGGCTACATTTGTGTTGAGCCTGACAGATATTTAATAGCTAGCTATATAGCTACAGAAAATGAGTATCTTGTTATGGTAATACTTGCTAGTTAGCTTGCCATTTTTGGTGTGGGGCAAGGTATTCATAGCTAGCTAGCTATATATTTAAAAAAAAAAAAAAAAAAAAAAAAAATTGTGTAATTGTTCTTTTTGCCCTAGGTTATAGCATTTATAGCTAGTAGCCCAAGGTAGTCAGTCACTAGCTATAAATGTTATAACCTAGTGTAAAAAGAACAATTACACACTTTGCTATATAGCTAGCTAGCAAGTATTGCCATAACAAGATACTTACTTTCTGTAGCTATAGCTAGCTATTAAATATCTAGCTCAACACTAAAAGTAGCCAAAGCTAATAAAAAGTATTTTGCAAATAGCTATATTTTATCATGACAAATCAGAAAGTCTTGATCCTCATTTCTGTACCTGAATCAGAGCTAGATGAAACTGAAGAGCAGTATCAATAGAATCTGAAGGTATGAATAATTATTGCACTCTCCCAAGGGGCAAATTTCATCACTTATTCCTTCAAATTTCCAACTCCACATTTGTTTCTCAGTGGCTATTGTGCTAGATGTCAATGTGCTGCTACCAACCCTGGACTTACCAGTGGAATTGGGCATCCTGACCCCAGGAATTGTTGAAGTTTGTTGAAATAGCGCATCACCGCCATTAAGTTCTGGCTGAGGCTGTCTTTTTTGTGATGTCATGAAAGTTACACCACCCACAGGAAGTAAAGTTTTTAAGCTTAGTTTTCTTCAGTTTTCTTCATGAATATTGGACTAACAATTTCCAATTTTTTTTTATACCAGGTTATGCATCGAGGACAACAAAATAAGACAATAAAAAATAAAAAAAATTTTTTCCAGTTTAGTTACCCTTCAACATTAGATTGGCATTAGTACTATCATCTTCCCTTTACTTCTTTCATGTCTTTTCAGTATAGTTGGTTGCTAAATAGTGCATTAGGCTTTATCTGTGATAAATGTAAAATCATATGTAAAATGGGTGGATGGAGGGAGAAACTAGTTGTTGATGTCTATAATATGGTTTACATTTGCTTACAACTACCATCAATCAATATGAACTAATACTTTAATAGCAGCAGCACTAAATAATCTTGTTGCCCAAATCACCAGCCTGCTAGAAAGATAAATACATTAGCCATCACCACTCAACATAAAGTAGTACAATAAGTATTAACAAAAAAAATTGCTTGGTGCAATTTATGTGTGTGTGTGTGTGTGTGTGTGTGTGTGTGTGTGTGTGTGTGTGTGTGTGTGTGTGTGTGTGTGTGTGTGTGTGTGTGTGTGTGTGTGTGTGCGTGTGTGTGTGTGTACATATATACGTGTGTGTGTGTGTGTGTATGTACATATATATATATTCACATATATATATATATATATGTATATATATATATATAGATTTATTTATTTTTTTTTTTTTTATTATTTTTTTTAATTTTTTTTTTTTTATTTTTTTTTAAGGAGAAACATCCCCAGCCCCTAAAGATGTACCCAAATATATATTACCATGGTATCGCTTTTTTTTTTGTTTTTTTGGATGATCTCTTCTTAATCTCGTCATTGTTGCATGGGTAGTCGCTGTTGTCTTTATCATTTTTGCTAAAGCTGGTCCTTTGAAAAATAAGGTGATGAAAGAGAAAAATAAAATTACTAAATATAGTAGCATTTGTTTATATGTAGTTCTTTAAATTGTTTTTATTATTTTCTCTTCCATGAAACAGTTGTAAGGTTCAAATGGACACAGTTTGATTACAGTGCCATAGAGAATGGAATCATGCCTACTTTGATCGAAAAGAGTCCTGACGTCTGGTTAGCTAATCCAGTGACCTTACAAGTGACTCCACTGACTGTTGATGCTGCTTTGGAGCGATCTCTCAATGTTGATCCTAGTGCACTAATGACGAATGAAGATTCTCCAATTCATGCTGGTTAGGATTATAGTTTTGTCATATTATCTTATATCTCATCTGATCATCAATTTACTTAATGTTATCCATACTATGATCTGGTACAAGCAATGGTGGTTCACTTGGATGCCAATATTCTGACCAGTGTCACAATTAATTCCTTGAACTTTTGGATATATTTTCCTATGTGTAGATACAAAAGACTACGACCCTACTATATTCACTGTCACCTTTCCTGCTGATGAAAGATCAGAGAGAGTCAACGTCATGAGTGCCTCTATTCCTATTGTGGATGATGAAACTGATGAAAATGATCAGCAGATATTTCTTGTATTCCTTGAAGTAGTCAATGCCACTAACATTAACCTGGTGGAGAACATTGAGCGTAACCTCTCTCAGTGTAATATTTCGGATAATGACCGTGAGTGCACTTAATTTGTGTATTCATTCTAATGTTATTGTTTTCACGAGTTAATATAAGCTTATGAATGTTCATTCTTTATTGTTGTCTAGTTTATTTTTAATACTTACTATTAATGGCGTCATTCATGCATATGTATATACAGTAGTCCATCTTTTGAGAGAACCTTCCAATGGGAGACCACCTCTTTTGAGAGACCACTTTTTTCAGGCAAGATGCATTTGCTGAATAAACTTCCTCTGTTGGAAGACTACCTCTTTTTAAGGACCTAAGGCAACCCTAATGATAAAATTTTAAGATAACTATAGAAACCCAAAACATTTAAATGTTCTCGTTTACTTGGTAGTTCCACCTGCTAACTATACCATAAATATTATGAATCATATGATTAGCAAATGTAATGGTTTAGGCACATAAGAAGTGTGCAGTCTTCCAAAGATATCTAGAAATATAAATACCTTGACCCTAAAAGAAGAAATTGCTTTTAATGGCAACCAAATATTTCCATGTATCTTAACATTTTAATCTTGCTCATGATGATAAGGCAGATTTGTTGGAACTTATTAAAAATCTGCTAGAAATGATTAATAAGGCCAAACCAATTAAAATATCGCATCTCATGAATCCTAAAACCACCTTCCTATAAATTCATAAACACATTTTTATTGTCATTATATATTTTTGGACCACACTCATTCCCCATCCACCTCTACCGGAAGACCACTTCTTTGGGGAGATCACTTTTTGTCGGATTTAAGGGGTATCTTTCAAAACAAGGACTACTGTATTTACTAACACACAATACACAGTGACACCTGCATGCATACAATTATGCTTCTTTTTTTTTATAGATGTTTCTTTTTTTTTTTTTTTTTTTTTTTTTTTTTTTTTTACTAAAGAAGTTATATATATATATATATATATATATATATATTTTTTTTTTTTTTTTTTGAAAGTTCATTCTATTCGCTGAAGAAGGTTGGACACACAATTAGACAGTTGCACCCTCAACTTTATTTTCTCCATGCTAATATAGCAAGTAGGTTTATCCTAAAATGTTACCCTCACTATCTAAAGCGGTTTGTTTGTGTATGTAGGTGGGTGGTTTAGTTGTGTGGCCAAAAAACGTTACTATCATTATCTAAGACAGTTCATATATGTGTGGGTGTCTTTAGTAGTGTGTGCTAATAATAGTTTTCCACATACTTCTACATTGGCACAGAGTTACAAAGTACTGTCACTGTGTTTGAAGGTGAAATAGTATTGTGTTCTGAATTAGTGGTTTATGTCATATTGTGAATTTGCCTGAACTTAGCAGCTAGTTTGACTATGTGCTGTTTCGCTTGTATTCTATAGCTATTGTTACCATTGGATTTGAAAGGGAGTCTTACACATTTATGGAGCCAAGTTCGTCTACACAGATTATGGAAGTGTTTTTGGTAAAGGAAGAAGGCCGTACAACTGAGAGAAATTATAGGATTGCTGTAAATATCGAAAATCCAACTTTACCTGGAGTAAGTTTTGCCACAGCTCAAGATGAAACTTCAGACAATGACTACAACATCACATCAGGAGATATCAAATCCAAGGAACTAGTATTTCTATCATCTCAGCAAAGAATAGAGTTTAGTTTCAATCTGCACCCAGATGAGTTTGCTGAAGGAAGAGAAGGCTTCCTTGCTATACTAGCACCCAGTGATGGATCACTGCAATATACATTACCGAATGCATCATCAAATGTTTTCATTTCCACAACAATCATCATTGAGAGAAATGATTGTAAGCATTGATTTGTTTCTGTGGATAGTTCACTTTACTTGTTTTGCTCCTCTACACATAACTATTACTACACAAAATATAAAAATATATGTAAAAAAACAAAAACAAACTTATATGTATGACCATATTTTTATAGTTGTTGTAGGATTTGAGAGGGAAATATATTCAGTGAACGAGTCTACAGGAGCTCTGGAAGTGTGTGTAGTGGTCATCAATCCTCCTGTTGGCCACACACTAAATGAAACTATAGTGCTGAACTATAGTACGAGGTTTGAAAGTGCAGGTGACAATAAAGCTTTTGTCTATATTATACTTTACAATTTATTTGTCTCTATGCATGTCTGTCTCTCTGTCTACATGCATGTCTGTTTGCCTGCCTGCCTGTACGTATAGTCACCATCTCCTCCCAGATGCCTAAACCAATCATCCTGAAATTTTCATAGGTTGCTCACATGATCACTGGCCCCATTTAATGACCAAGTTGTAAGTAAAATCTAATCCCATTCAAAAAGATATTTCTAGAGGAATTTATTTTTCAAATCTACTCATCTGATACACAGTAAGTTCAAATGGACACTAATTACTAGAGGTGCGTCATAATTTACTTCAGAATTGGGGTAATGCCTTCCATATCCAGTGGCTCATCCAGG